>JBBPTD010001326.1:0-10718 GCA_038093895.1 Boletus aff. mottiae
TCACATCCTTCTGCCCCACAACTGAATCTGCCACTCATCACAGTAACAGAAATGGCAAATAAGATAATGAGTGAGAGCTTGGCCAACATGGACCGCATGAATGGTGGAGAGATGGGGTAGACCGTGATGGACACAGTGAAGAAAAATCCCGTGAGAACTAATCTGACTACCCAGATCATGCGCTATAGCGGCTGTCCCTCATCGATTCATCCTCATCAACAACACGTGGACGCGAACTGACCTGGTAACCAGGCTGCTGGCAACCGGCTCAGTCAGGTCATAAACATTGAAGTAAGCCCTTTGGCTATTGGTATGTCAAGCTGTATGTACCGCGCAGATGTACACTAAGACCACATTTCTGTCAACGTACATCACCTCTCCAAACTTCTCTGTTATCCCACCTCTTCTCAAGTTAAGAGTTCAAAACAACAAATGTCTCGGCGCAATACCAAGCCTCCTCTGCACCCTGTACGGCAACACAATGTCAAGCGGCGAATCCATCACTTCAATCTCTGTAAAGTCATAAGTGTCCTATATCATCTCATGCCACATATGCTGTGAATTCGCACCATCTGATTGGCTCCGCCATTCAACCAGACGTTTCGCATATTTCCAAAATCCGCCCACAGCCATGTAATCCCCATAATAGTTGCACTCGAGAATGACAATCCGTTTATCTAGAAGGTTGTGTGCTTGGAGCGCTATGCTGTGATATCGAACGATGTCGAACATTGACTTCCACAAGACCAAGGTCACAAATGTCTTGCGTTCCAAGAACATCTTCAACATCTTGGTCTGCAGGTAGCAGTAGGAAAACAACAACGATAGGTGAGTGATTTGAGCGAGATTCTCTAACCCCATGACGTCCTGAGACCGGGCTACACGCCAAGCATTGGTAAGATTCAGATGGGTCACGTTTTGGAGGGAAGTCATTTGAAATAAAGGGATTTTTATGTCCCTGTCGGTAATTGCTGCAAAGTCGGCAGACAGCGAATGCAGGGGAAGAGTAGACATTGGATCCCGAAGTTGGTTCTTCTTTGCCAGGTGACCAGCGATCCGGATCATCAAGTCTTCGACACCTTGACACAATTCCAAAATGGCAGCACCATCCTTGATCCTGACAACAGCCACTAAGTGTAGTATTTTTACCGCTGTCCGTGCAAAGGCTGCCCGAGAGCTGATAGACTTGAGAAATAGGAAAGCCTGGCATTCTTGGAGTAGATTCACGTTGCGATAAACAAGGGGCTCGAGCCTATTATCATGTTAGGTTTCTCTGGACTATGGTGAGCTTGATACATACCATATGCGCACTCGTTGAGTAACAAGAAGGTAGTGATGAGCATTGGTATGAGATGCTCCAAGTTGAAAGATCTCCTTCTCAAGCTCGGTGGGAAGACTTGGAACGGGCATGACGACTGGCAGGTACGGATCTCTCAGCCAGTCACCAAACAGGTGAGCAACTTAACTTCTTTTTTTTGGGCGTGACCCTGTGATGCCCAAAAAGCAGGTGGACCAGAGACTCGTTTCGATAATCACTACATCATTACCCCCAAACCACAATGCTGTAACGTCGTACATACATATCATACCTTTCATATGCGTAGTATGATGATTAGCGAAGAACATAGACATTGTTACGACTGGGTCCACTATAGCGGCAACGGCCGGTGGAGACCAGAAGTGGAACCTTAGCCAGCGGATGGACTGCGCATTTAAGGAGCAAAGATAGAGGGCATGATTCCTCAAGGACAAGGAGACGCGTAGTTTCAAGTGAAGGGGTTCATAGTTGCTGGCCTACTAGGTAGACGGCAAGGGATGGAGTACGGTGGTGTCTACCGTAAGGTACGGTCTGCGGGGGTCAGGGAAGGGTAGTAATGCCCAACAAGGTATGAACTAAGAGTTTGAGGTCAAGGGATACAAGGAACGGTATCAGTAACCGACTCAGGAAGTGGAGGGAACTAAGTAAGTATCGTATGAGGAGAACTGTAAGTGAGAGTCATATGATAATAAGTAAAGATTCAGGATAAGGAAAGCATATCCTGCGAAGGACGGGTTCTGCAAACGGCAGTGGAAGACGAGGGTCGCAGGGGAAGATGGGTCTGCGGAGGACGAGGAAGGATACGAAGAGACAGTGAGGATCAGAGTGATCGAGTGAGGAGCGAAGACAAGGATAAGACTACACCAGCATGCGTCGTTCAAGGATGGGGTGGTCGCTGAGTCATCTCCAGGACAGGGGAGAGTGCCGGGCTCGCGGAGTGGTCATTTCAGGGATGACATCCCGACTCATAGACGACAAGGAGGGATCAAGGGAACGACATGCGGTGAGCGAGTTCGAGGACAAGGGTTCGAGTACAAGTCCTGCCGAGGCGGGCAGACTCATAGGGGATGTCCATCCTAAGGCGGTGAAGCCCTAGTTAGACCAAGAAGAAGGGGGTGTCCACCCTCAGAGGCGTAAACTTGAAGGTAGACCAAGATATGGGGATCAAAGAAGACAAGGAATAAGAAGACGTACAAGTCCAGAGGAAGTCAAAAGAGTTCTATAGGAGACAAGGGATGAGGGACGAGGGGGTGAGGGACGAGGGGATGAGGGGACAAGGAGGCGAGGGGGTGAGGGAATGAGGTTTCCAATGACAAGGCGTTCAAAGGAAGGCTTGGAGGAAAGAAAAGAGTGGTGCAACCGGGAGTTGCCGAGGTGAATTGTAACACATTGACACGATGGGACCTTGCTAGCACATTTGCTTCAAAATGGCATAACATTGACAGTATCACTAGTGCAGACTGCTCCATGGATGCTGCAGATGAAGATGTTGAACCCAGCATTGAAGTGCCCCCTAATGAGCATTCAGACAATGAAGATATTGGTGCTACCATGAGGGAGATAGGGTATGAGGAGGATGTGTAGTAAGGTCACAGTTGTGTATCTACAGTCAGGAACAATCAATTTGAGTTCATCAATCTTGTGGGGAAAGTGATGTGATTGACACAGACTGAGACAATACTGGACAGGAAGCTCAGGGACAAAGAGGCAACTCAGGGACAAAGAGGCAGTACAAAAGGCAGACAGGGACAGGCTCTGCTAGTACAGTGCAAGTGATATATCATCTACAAGGATGAATTACAGTGAAGGATCTATGACTCTCTTTGTGATAGTACAGTTCCAGAATGTATCAATAGGGCCACAGGTGGTGGAGATGCAACAATCAAGGGGAAGAGATGGCCACACCAATGACATCAAAAGCTAAAGAAAATGGTCAGCACACACAAAAAAATGTCAATGATGTACCAGAGACCCCCCAAATACCACCCGACGAATATGTGAATCAAGAAAACAAAGCCCCTTGAAGTATCGAGCTTGAGAGGGGGGGTGAAAGAAACCCATAAGCTACAAGCTTGCTGAGATGCATCTGGAGCATCAGGAAGTGCTAATGACGCTGGGAACTGGCCAAAGAACCTGCACAACACATCATAACATGTCACTGAATGCTCATAGCTAAGTAGTGGGGAGGACTCACTATGGTAGGCCTGAAATGAGCCAGGCAATCTGGGAGAGAACATTAGATTGTCATGGTGTTTGAAATGACCAGAACCCACCTAAGGGTCTAGTGTTTGTTAGTCAAGAGTACTAGGGAGGATGCCCTGGGAAATTTTCAAGAGAACAAGACTGGAGAGTCTTGTACTACTTGGTTATTAGTATTTATACTACTAGTACATGTGCACAGACCGTGCAGTGCTTATCTACAGATACTATACTTGTATTACTAGGTCTGAGACCAGGAAACATGAGGCGACATGAGGTGAGTGTTTACTGGAGAATAAGCATACCTGTGCGAACATGTGTTGGATAAGAGGCATGAGGCATGCATGAGGTATGTCTCATGTTAATCTAGAGTGCGTTACTGCAAGATCAATATTGTGGGAGAAAGTTGGGCTTCGTGGGAACTTTGTGTGAATGAGCGAACATAGGGGCTATTAAAGTACTTGGTGTTTTGTGAGCGAATGAGCACTGGGAAAAATAGGGAAAAATAGGGGAAAAATAGGGGCGTTTGTAACACTACCCCCCTCCTACGATCAAGCATCCTGATTGATCAAAGACTCGTCAGATGGCCACTGCATGGCAGCATGCCAAGTCCGCAGTGCTCGCTGCTGCTCTGCATCAGCCAAGAGAGTCGGGGGCCAGAAGAATGTAAAGGGATGCGGATTGTCCCAAGACCAAGCGTCAATGGGCCAGCCAGATTCATCAAAGTCAGCAGAAAAGTCCTGTGCATAATCAGCATCACCCCAAGCATCCGACGCAGGAGGTGTATCCAGATTCGGGAGTGTTTTGGCATTGGATCCCCATAAAGAGGCCGTGTTGTGCATGGTAAAAACATCGCTGTTATTTTCATATACCATATTCCAAAGATCATCCCGATGATCAGGAACAGGGTCCCATGTAGCACCAGATGTGCCGAGCCAATTGCCTAGTGGATTGCCAAAAGTATCCACAAAATCATCTGCATAGGTAATGACTCCAGGAAGAGTCGCATAGTAAGCACGAATTTCATCGGGCTCATTGAAGCATGTAGGACGACAATAGAGTAAGCCGGGCATATTGATTACCCATTTAAGGTGACCAGGGTGGGCATAGGTGAAGGCACAATAGAAGAGTGCAAGAGTGGTGGAGAATGTAAACATTATGGGAGCAAAGCTCAACCTCAAGAGATAAGCGCGTTGATAACCCTGACACACCCCAGGGGTAAATGATTATGTGAGATCAACGTCAAGTCAATCAAAAGGGAGGCGATGCGTTGGTACCTCAGGAATAGGTTTGCCGCAATGTTTAAATAAGTCAAAGAAGTCGAAAGACGTCATTTGAAGGTGGCGAGGTGCATTCGGATGCGCAGAATGAAACTCGGCGATAGCTGTTTTAGCATTAGTCAGATTTGATTCAGGTTCCCAGGTGCGATCAGCATTGGAATATCCTTGCCAATGGACGAGGAACTCTAAGTGACAACCTTTCCATTGAGAGTCAGCAATATAATCAACCTCAAATTCACTATCATGTTCTTCTGTGACCTTCATTGGTCCAGGGCGGAATGTGGGTTGACCATCAAGACATTCTTTATAAGGTTTGACACGAGAGATATTCACAACCGGGTGAATTCTCATAGTTGACGGCAGATGTAGTTTGATGGCATTAGGCCCGATTAGATCTAGAATTTCATAAGGGCCAAGCCATTTCTCGGAAAGCTTCTTAGAAGCGCAGGGTAATTTCAAATGCTCAGTTAAGAGCCATACTTTATCCGATATGGAATATTGTGGCGCAACTGATCTTTTTGTGTCATGTTGGATTTTCATACGTTTTTGCACAGCGACAAGATTATCTTTTGTTTGTTCAATTGTTTGGGCAACGTCCGTAATGAACTGCTCAGCAGCGGGTGCTTTAGTAGGGTGTTGCTCAAAACCAATGTGAGGCTGATAGGTATGGGTGACAGAGAAAGGGGTTTTCTTAGTAGATGCTTGGCATTTTGAATTATATGAGAATTGTGCAAGCGGTAACCAACTAACCCATTCACTTTGTTTCTCGGAGGTAAACAGGCGAAGGTACTGTTGGAGGTCTCTGTTCATTCATTCGGTTTGTCCATCAGTTTGCAGGTGAAACGCAGTAGACAACTTGGGTTGTATGCCTAATCGTTTACACAGGTCCTGCATGACTTGTGAGGCAAACTGTGGTCCACGATCAGAGATGATCGTTTGTGGTAGACCATGATGTTTCCAGACATAGGTCATATACAATTTAGCAGTTTCGAGAGCGGAGATGGCTTTGTTGCAAGGAATGAATTCTACTTCCTTAGAGAATCGATCAACAACTACTAGGATTGAGTCGAATCCATTGCAAAGAGGAAGATCTGTAGTGAAATCCACTGATAGATCTTGCCAAGGACCATCGGGTATAGGTAAGGGTTGCAATTTTCCTGCTGGTGCAACGTTCTGTCCTTTGAATCTAGCGCATCGGTCACAGCATGAGACATAGTCTTTGACTAATGTGCTCAAGCCTGGCCAAGTATAACTTCGTTGGATCAATTCCAATGTCTTTTCTGCTCCAGGATGTCCTGCAAGCAGAGTATCATGGTGAAGTCGAAGAATCTCCATTCGGAGATCATCGTTATCCAGAACAAAGATCTTGTTATTTCTGTCTGCTAGCAAATCTTTTTGCTCCATACAGACTTGATTTTCTTGACATAGTTTCTTTATTAGTTCTATTGGTAAGTTTTTAGTAGCATTTTTAATGTGTTCTTTGATTCTTTTAGCATTGGTTTCTAGGTGAACGATTGAAGAACAATTCGCGATTTGATGGTTAGGTATGACCAATACTTCTTTATTGTCATTTTCTCGATCTCTAGCGTGATCTTCTCGATGAGAAAGAGCATCTGCTTTTCCCATGGAGGTTCCAGGTTTATGTAACCATTTAAAGCGAAAGCGCAATAAATATTGAGCCCATCGGGCTTGTCGGCGATTAAGATTTTGTCTAACCATAAACCATTGAAGGTTTTCGTGATCATTCCATATTTCAAATTCGAATTGTGCGCCTTCTAAGTAGTGGCGCCAGAGTTCTAAAGCTCTGATGACACTAAGCATTTCTTTATCTGCAATTGGATAGTTACATTCTTCTGGTGTCATGGCATGGGAAGAATATGCAACCGGATGCCATTTGTTATCCACTTCTATGGAGAGTATGGCTCCTGTGGCGAAGTCCAAGGCGTCGCATTCTAAGCGGAATGTTTTATCATTATTGGGAAATGCCAGGATAGGGGCAGTAGTGAATTTCTCTTTAAGCGTTTCAAACACGATGTGTTGTTTATTAGTCCATTCAAATGGAGTATCTTTCTTTGTGAGATCATGAAGAGGACGAGCGACTTGCACATAGTTCTCTATGAATCGTCTATAGAAATTGGCTAGACCTAAGAAGCTGTGAACTTGCTTCACAGTTGTTGGTGTAGGCCAATCAATGACCGCTTTGACTTTGTCTTCATCCATGCGGATACCATCAGGGGTAATGGTCATTCCAAGAAATTCTACTTCGGTAACTCGGAAAGAGCATTTTTCTGCTTTAACAAATAGATCGTTTTCTTCCAACCGACGTAGTACCTCAAGTACTACTTTGTCGTGTTCTTTTTGGTTATCTGTTTTGATAAAGATCATCAAATCATCGATGTAAACGACACAGACATTTTCTAAGTCTGAGAAGATGTTGTTCATCATTGTTTGAAAGGTTGCGGGAGAGTTGCATAGGCCGAAGAACATTACTAGGGGTTCATAGGCTCCTCGATGGCATACGAAGGCTGCTTTCCATTCGTCTCCTTCTTTGATGTGTACGTTATTGTATCCCCAGCGGAGATCCATCTTGGTAAATAATTTAGCTCCTTTGAGTTTGTCGACAAGCTGGGAGATAAGTAACAATGGGTAATTGTTATTGATCGTATGTTCATTAAGATATCGGTAATCTTGAACCATATGTTTCTTTCCATCTTTCTTTGGCACAAAGAATACGGGAGAAGTTTGTGGTGACTTGGAGGGTCTTATGTACCCTTTGCGGAGTTGATCATCTATAAAGTCACTAACTTCTTGCTGTTCTGTGGGAGATAGGGGTATTAAGCGTCCTTTCTTTGGTACAAAGGATTCTTTCAGATCAATAGTATGATCCCAGTGTTTTCTAAGTGGCATTCGCTCAGATTCTTTCTTAGCGAAGATGTGAAGATATTTATGGTATTCCTTTGGAACAAGATCTGCAGGTTTTGGATCTTCCTTAGGTTTTAGATCTGCTTTTGCAGCATTGATCTGTATAAGTAGATTGCGCTCTTGTTTCTCGACTGTTCTTAGGAAAGAACTTCTAGTTTGTTTCTGACAAGATTTGGGACAATGCGTCATTTGGATGGTACCTGTTTCCCAATTGATTTCTGGATTATGATGTGTAAGCCATGTGTATCCAAGAATCATTTCGTGTTTGCCTAAGTCGGTTACTTCGGCAATTGTTTTCTCTTGATGTCCAAGGTAGTTAATCATTAATTCGGCATAATGGGTTAGACTTCCGGCAGAGTTTCGTGTTCCGTCGACATTAAATACCGGGATTGGACGATCTAGGAGTTTAAGGGGAATGTGATTTTTAGTGGCCCAATCTTTGTCAATGAATGTTGTGTTAGCACCGGAGTTGAGCAAAGCCTGAAGGTTAATCGAGTGTTTTGTACTCAGATTAATAGAGATAGGTAGAATCAGTTCTTTAGCTTTATTAGCTTGAACTTTAGCAATCTCGGGAAGCATTTCTTCTATATCTTCTTCAGATAAGAAGGTATACATTCGTTGAATGTCAATGCGCTTTTGTTCACGGGTGGACGGGCTTGTGTGTAATGAGTTTACTTCAATAACTTCTGGTAAGTTTATTTGATCTGGGTTGGCTAGTTTGTTATTAGAGGAATGAAGCACCGGCATGAAGTTCCGGCCAAGCTCTGAATCAATCGAAGGCTCCTCTAGACTCTGATAAATAGATGAGGAAATTTCGGAACTTGCTAGTCGAGAAGCAGCTTGTTTGCCCAGTTCATTCAAACTGCTTTGCCTTTTCCCTTTGGGTCAGAAGGCATAGATTGGAAAAGTGAACGAACTTCATCAAAAGTCATTCCTTGACAAGCTCGGGGTAAAGATTCTTGAATCTGATCCCAAGATTCAGCTGGTTCGTTTGTGGTAGCACGAATAGCCCTTCCTTTACTACATGTGGGTTTGTGTTGTCCTCTAGACCAATTGCAATGCCCACAGTGGGAGTTTGGTTTCTTACAGTCTTTGGCGAAGTGTCCAAAGCCTCCACAGTTAAAGCAAGAGGAACCAGTTGATTCCGAGGATTCTCTTATGAATCGTCGTTTAGGTTTACAAGATTTGGTAAAGTTGAGATCTAGATGATCATCGTCTTCTTCATCAACGAAGCCAATGTTCATTGGTTCACCGTAGCATGATTTCTTTTCTGATCGGCCTAGAATAAGTCTGATAGATTCTTGTAAAGATCCGATCTCGGATACTATTTCGACATAGGGGCCGATGTCTACTTGTCTCTTCTTTTCTTTGGTAATCTGTACCAGAATGGAGGGTCTCATAGCCCTTTCGAGTATAGCACAAGCGTGTGCTCCACTTACTCCTGCCATGTTGTAAAGGGATTCGAACTTGGTGATGAAAGGTCCAGTTTTAAGGTCTCCTTGATGGAACTTGTTAAGCTCCATAAGAGCCCAGTCTTTCTGGTTCGCGTGTCTGAAGAACTTAGGTAATTCTTCTTCAAGGTTGCGCCATAGGTATATAGGTCCTCTAGCTAGTCAAGTTTCAGCAAACTTTCCTGCAGTAGGTCCTTTGAGTGGGGATAGGACTGCTTGGACAGCAGTGTAAGAGCCTGGTGGAATAGCTGTAGCATTCAGGCGTAGCCATGCTTGTATTTTAGCCCACCATTCATCGAACTTGGCGCAGCTTCCATCATAATCGCCAGGATCGGCGAAGATTTCTACTTTCTGGGTGAATCCTCGTCCTGTTCCGGAGGATCCAGTAGCAGCCCTAGTGTTGGCGGCTTCTAGGTTGGTTAGTTGATCTCTAAGATCATTGTTTTCTTGCTCAAGGGCAGAAACTTTAGTTTTTAGTCAATTAGTGTCAGTACCAAGATTGTCACATGTGGTAAGCATCACGGAGAGCATGGTGACGATTGAGTCCCATCTATCTTGGGTGGAAGACATACTAGTGTGTGCAAGAGTGGTGCATAGCTCGGCAAATAGATCAGCAATTACAGACATATTGGATTAAGCGGGATAGTTAAAGTTTTCTTCTGATTCAGGGGCAGAGTCCGAGTGATCTGCAAGGACAGATTCTCCTGCTTGAAGTTCTTCTACTAGATTGGTACGAGCGACTGCCAGTGAGGGGATTCTGAAGGGAATGTACCTTGGTACAGGAGGTAATGGTTCTCCTGCTTTGGCAGCGGCTTCCTGTTCAGCTAATGCAGCTTCCTGAGCGGCATGAATACATTGCTGATTAATGAACTGGAGATGAAGGGTTCTTTTTCTCTGTGCGAAGCGCCTTCCTTGGTTCACTCTTTCAAGATGTCTTACTTGTTCCTGATTTCTTGGCTCAGGGTTCGTGGCACGTGGTACGATGTTTTCAGGGGTCTCGTTTATTGTTACAATGGAATTCATCCTGCTAATATGGACGGTAACGAAGAGGTGTCCTAAGAGCTGTAAGGGGTCGGAGTGTACTAGGGCGATAACCAGTAGTACTGTCAGGAATGCGGTACCAGCGAGGTAAGTGAGGGTAATGAGGAATAGGGGTAGGAGATCTCTCTCTAATCCATATCTGTTTCCTGATACGATCTGCGGCCTGTTGTACCTGTCATCAAACGATCTCAATCCGGTTAAGATCTTGGGACTGCTCAATACCAAGCTGTATTCCTTCGCGTATAGCTCTGTTGATTCCCTCTGTTTCACTCTCTCTATGCGAACCGTCAGAGCGATTTCTGTGATGTTCGAAATGGCGGGCAGATCTGAGGGTGAGGGCGGTGCGGATCGGTTCCCAATCTATGGGTTCCGGTAACTCAGATGGTGCCCGTAAGGGGGTACTAGGGTTGTAGGTGGGAGATCCAAGCAGTGGATAGACGATCTCCCGATCTGCTAGTGTTGGGGTTAGATGGTGTTCAGTGTTTACTGCGTTACTCCGTGCTAACT
>JBBPTD010001327.1:0-10718 GCA_038093895.1 Boletus aff. mottiae
CAGTCTCCTCGCCTCACACCTCAGGGTTCCAACCACAGACTGACGATCGTCAAAGCCCTTGTCACTGCTGGCTGTGAACGTCAAGCCCGAAATGCAGCTGGATTGACACCCCTTGACGTTGCATATAACAAGGGACACTTTGACGTGGCTGACTACCTGCTATCGGCCTCAGTATCCACCCGTCCCAGCGGGGAGTAAAAAGCGAAGCACACAAGCTGCTCGTGAGTCGTTCGCAGGTGAGCACGTCCACCCTTTGCCATTCGAGATTACTCCGACTGACCTTATTGAACCAGATCAATAGTCTGTAGGCAGACCTGAGACGACTACGCCATGACACAATGATTTCAAAGACAAGTATGGTGGTGGCAGAATGTTCTAGCATTGATCTGCAGTATGCTATATACTGTTCCTACGATATACCTAATCTATCTCATTTTCGTGTGTCGTCGGAGCAGCTTTGAGGACCGTGTCCCTTCTCTTTTTCAGTGAATTGGGCTCACCCTCACGCCGGCCACACCCTTGGATATACTTACTTTGCGACGTGCACATTGGTAACAAATGACTGATAGTAACGATTGTCCTTTACCACACAACCAACATGGGCCAAACCAACGGTGGTAGGGAACATGACAAGGTTACGGCCGCTTCGTGACTATGTGCTCCACGATGCCATTGAATACGCAGGCGAGTAGGGCAAGTCCAAGCACCGCGGAAACAGGATAAAAACTTTTTGGAATGTATTCAAGCTGGTACACGGCGCAATGCACTAAGCGGCAACTAGCATAACGACTACAAACCGCTGATGCTCCCCGCCACGCGCTCGACTGCATCCTTGAGTTGATGTGCTTCCCGGACGACGCTGTCATTGTCGTCCTCGGCACACTCGGTAATGAACGTTGCCGTCTCGCCAACGAATCCTATACGTGAGGACGTGGATGAGCGTCCCGATCGAGAGACGCGCATGTGCAAAATGACAAACGTACCGACGAGTTTGCCTCCTTCTGCTCTCCACATCTCTGTCGCGCATGCCAACGCGAGGATACGCACGCGGGCGTCTTCGGAGCGTGTGTGCATGAGGAGGTCGAGGTTGAGGCACTTCAGGAGATCAGAGGACGTGTTGGGCAGGAGGACGGTGACCGAAACGAGGCAGGTCACCAAGCGCTCTGGTGGCGTTTTGGGTGGGGTCTCCGAGGGGGCAAAGGTGTCTTGAGGGGGTGGGGGCAAGTGTACGACGCAAGGTACTTGGGATAGCAAGTGTGGAAGAAGCGTAGACAACTTGTCTTCACGCCAAAAGACTGCAGAAGAGAGTTTGGGTTACGTTGGGGATGATCGATCGACGAACGTACCTCCATCGTCAGCTTCGAGGGATTTTGTCAGCACTGTGATGATGCCCAACCACAACGCCAAGTCTATGGGGCCAGTTTTCAACGAAGAACTAAAGGATTGGAGTACCTCTGTGAGAGGGCGCAACAGGGTGGACATGTATGGATTCATCAGTCCCTGAGAGTAATCAGCCAGTTGATCAAGATGCTGTAGAGCATAACAACCCCAACACACCTTGAAGTAGTCAAGCAGGGTAGTATAAACGTGGCAGAAAGCAATCCTCCTCTCGTCCGTCGCTGTAATGACCACAATGCGTCATCTGCGAGCCGTCGTCGACCTCAACCATACGCACCTTTCTCGTCCGCAAACGCCCAGTCGTGCATACGTCGGAATAGAGGTCTGAACGCGTTCTCGTTGAGCTTCACAACAAGTTCAGTAAAGGCCGATATCACGTGAGGCTCGCCCTGGCAGAAATCCAAGGGTGAGTCGTTTGACGACAGCGAACATGGCGAAACGCTGACCTCGGTGAAGCCGAACACCACCTTCACGTCAAACGCTCCTATAAAGACCTTGAACAACGGTCGCAAGTGGTCCAGGACCTCCGGACGGGGTGCAGCGTGCAGCGCCCTCTTGAGCAGCGCAAAGTACCCAATCATGCCATTCACGTCCTCCTGATGCAGTAACTTGTCACCGAATCACATCAAACTTCAACAACGCTGCATACCTTGGTCTGCGCCTTATCCACGTTGGGCCAAAGATTCTACAAGACAGGGAGCAACACCTCGGCCGACGTTCGCTTCGAAATCGCCTTGGACAGTCCGGTGAGGGGATTGTTTTGTATAGTCGACACGGCGCTGTAATCAATGTAAAGCTTTGCTATGTCAATCAGCTCTTTTGCCCCATAAAAGGCAGGTAGAGACGACAATAAACTCTGAAGGGTTGCAAGGGCGGGTTCCCCTGCGTCAGCGAGCTCTGAGGCCCCGGTGAGTAGCATGACAGCGAATGTGTCACCAAGACGTACGCGTTTTCCCTTTGAGACTTTCACGAAGGATTGCTATACATTCCTCAGCGATATCTCTAAAGTGGGGGATGATCCGTGGCCCGAGTGCGGCGCTTCACCAACCAGCATCAGACTTGTAATGAAAATACGAGAGAACGAAAAGTAGAGGTGCGGGTGGAACGAAACATAGACAATGCCGTTGAAGCCCGTGTTATAAATGCCTCCCGAACCCGGACGACATGGATGTTGAGCTAGGAACCAGGCTTCAATCGCGCCAAGCGCAGACTGTCCCCTTTGTCAGAGAAAATACACGCTTGACTCACCATAAAGCGTATCCGTGGCATTCGTCGCGTACTACGTGGTATACAGTCCAAAAACAGTTGGAAAAATTTCGTCATCCCGGCGATGTCTGTTCGAGAGGAGAGAGTGAAAGATAGCCGGACTCGTCAGGGCGGTCTGAATGCCCTTAAGCTCTTGATGAACGCTACCGCACATGAAGAATGATGTATCAGGAATCGGGTGAGTGTACTGTAGTCTTGATAATCGAGCCAGAACGAAGCATGAGCAAGTATGATTGGGGCGATCCAACTACTTGGTTTCCGTACAAAAGGTGGTTGAAAAAAAGCCCGATATGTATAACCTTTACACATGTGCACTGTTGAAGGTTGAGAACAGAGTCGGTAGATCCCGTTGACAGTAAAACCTTGACGTTGACTTTGTGGGATTCATCCACTATCTGATGATCGCGGAAGTGAACAGTGGCAGTATGTTTGATCCACGCGTTTTGTCAGTGCTGTTTGCACAGCTAGCTTTGTTTGGGTGAGTCACGGGGAAACCAGCGTTCAGCGCTTCAGCCTTTTTGACCGTCCAAGTTATGGAGCGTTCTCGCAAGATTTTCCACGAAATTGCATCCGCCGTAGATAAGGTCATCACTAGTGCCAATAACTATGCCGATCACAAGGATAGCTGGGGTGTTGGACATTCTCATTTCCAACTGGAAGGCGAGATGCGAAGAGTTTCCGTTGCACTCACCTGCATTGCAGATATTCTGGCCAAATCAGTCGTTCCAGGCGGGCCAGAATTCGACGTCAGATTACAAGATTGGCTTGCGACAGACGGGCCAGAGCAATGCCGAGACACGTTGATTCGGATGGAGGAGTTGCTCCAAGTTCGAAAAGATAATTCATCATGGGTGTCCAAGATCTTTCAAAGAGGAGGGGACAACGCACCAGCCGGGGACAGGATCAAAGAGGCTGTGGAGCATTTCATTTCACGCAAAGGGTTCTTCTATTTCCTGTCAGTGACAGAGATCTGGTGAGTCTCTTCGGCGTCAAGATGACTTGTGTGTGATGATACCACTCAGGAACAACGAGGAGAATGCTCACCAACAGCGGGTCAATGCTCAACAAGAATCTGATGTCCTCGCGCCAGGTTCATCTATTGCCATTCGGACGGAGATCAAGTATGTCTCATAATATTACCAAAGGCCAAGCTTTGATCGCGTCCAGTTCTATCATGGTAGATTCAGCTCTCCACCAAGGCGAGCACGCGGATCATATCCTCCGGGAGGGTTCTAACGACCTCGATCAAAGTTCACTGGTTCCTATTCAGATTGACCCCAAGTATGTCCGATGATACTGTGGAATTTGCGTCTCTTAATCGGTTTTCAGTAATACCATACCAGACACGGATATTCATCGTCACAGACATGCGGTCAGCCAGAGTGGACACGACATACCTGACGAGCAGCCGATGAAAGAAAAAGATGGCAAGTATACTATTCGTCGATCTTCACTTGTGGTTCATGAGGCCTTCTTAGCAAAGAAACGAACTGAGATAGTGAATTGGCTTGATGGATTAAACTGCGCTGAAAAGCAGGACGACACATTGGTGCTTCGCCAACCTGATACATGCAACTGGTTGTTCGACACGGCCCGGTACAAAACCTGGAGGGATGGGGGAAATTCGTTTTTATGGCTGAGAGGCAAACGTAAGATGTTCAAGGTTCCCGCCAACCCTTCCTTATTGATACGAACACAATTATAGCTGGGGCGGGGAAATCTGTATTGGCGTGTGTTTACGTTCCGTGTTTCGTCTTCCATCTGTGCTAAATCCACTCGTAGGTCGTCTGTCATACATTCCCTCGAAACATCCCTACGACAGGGGGAAACACTCGCCTTTTTCTATTGTGATTTTCGAAGCGAGCAGTCAACCAGTTCTGCGGAGGTGCTGCGCTCCATCCTCTCCCAGCTGTTGCGTGGATTTCGTGGCAGCAATATCAATCCTCGAAGCTTACTCGAAGAAATAGTCAAGGCAAAAGAACGAGGTGGTTCCACGCGGAATAATGCCAAGGAACTTGCTACATTCACATCTCGTGTGGCTAGACTATCAAGTAAGGAGCCTCTGGTTATTATTGACGCTCTTGATGAGTGCAAGGATGTCAGAGTGCTTCTTCAGGCTCTCATGGTGATGAAGGATCATGTTCGGCTCTTCGTGACCAGTCGGCCCTTGCATGTTGTCACAGGTGACCTCTCCGATCTCCCATTCATCTCGATGGATGACATGGAAGACGAGTTGTCCGCGGATATCGAGCTACATGTCATCAGAGAACTGGATGCTCGCCACCGGCTAAGAGAGCTCAACGCAGGGTTCAAGGCCGAAATCCGCTCAGTTCTATGTAAAAAAGCAGGCGGGATGTATGGACCTCTGTTTGTCTCCGGAATACGGATACTGATTATTTGCCTCTCCAAGGTTTCGGTGGATTCAATGTTCCATCGACACGTTGGACCGATGTGTAACCCTCAAAGAGGTTCGCAGTGCTCTTGACAGCCTCCCAGAGGGACTCGAGGAAACCTACGAGCGAATTTTACGTGCGATCAACAGAAACCATCGGGAAGGGCAGCTAGCTCAACGAGCCCTCACTTGGCTTGTGGCAGCGCTAAGACCTCTGCGATTAAGCGAACTCGTTGAGGGGCTTTCGATCAACCTTCAAACGCAGACCTTGGATCGTTACTTCGGCCCGATGCATGATGGGGCATTACTGGACGTGTGTGGGAGTCTGGTGACACACAGTGAAAAGACTGGCATCATCATTTTGTCTCATTTCAGTGTGAAGGTAAGCTGAGCCATGATGGCTGACTTGCATGTTTTTGTATAACTCAAATTGACTGAACTTGTCGCTGTGCAGGAGTACCTAATGGGCAAGCTGATTCTCACGAAACTTCCACAGTACTACATCAACTGGGAGTGTGCCCACTCAGAGCTAGCCCGATCATGCATGTGCTATCTTTCTATATATCTCAAATCGCCCCCGGGTAACTCCAGTAACGTGCCTGCCGACACCACTGGTATCTCGTCTCAACGTAGGGACCATGTACGCAGTATGTCACAGCCACTTCGCGACTATGTGGTCTATAATGCCGTCAATCACTTCCAACACCTTGGAGTACAATTCGGAGTCGTTCTGCATGCCATCGAAGCACTCGCACGCGATGTCCGACAACATCCCAGAATGTGGAATAATCTATGCCGATATGCTAGGCGAGATGTGGGTTCTGCCACACCAAGTTGGCCTACATCCAAACATGACCTCATACTCTACATACTTGTGACTTATGCTCCGAATTCGCTTCTGCGGACATTTTTCCGTCGTACCCCGCTTAAACCCAAGGAAGGCACGAATCCCTTGATTTATGCCGCATACTTCAACAAAGAGGACCATGCTCGCACCCTGCTGTCGCGAGGTGGTAGATTAAACCGCAGAGGCTGGGATGTCGACGGATTTTTTCAGGTTTTGCCCATCGAAGTTGCCCTTCAAACTCGTCACTATACTATGGTGACTCTTTTCGTGCAAGAAGGGGGTACTGTACCTCCGTGTATATTCACAAACACGTTCTTTCAATCCCATCGACTCCATATCCCATCTTCTATCGCGAGGAAGTTATTGCAGACAGACGATTTTGCAGAGGCTGTAAATAACCCACTAAATGACGTGGTCTCGCGGCCAATGGACGTTTTCGACTGTCTGTTAGAGACTGAAGATACCTATGAACATGACTTCATAGGAGCCTTACGGAGGTTCATTCAGGTTGTCAATAACGATATCGCACACAATGCGGATGGAGAGACGTTTCTCCGTGACGTCGCTGTCACTCGAGAGCACATACCTATCGCGCGATGTCTCCTTTCCCTTGGTATTTCTCTCCCTTCGTTCGGTACCCTCAGTCGTCGGGGCATACGGATAACAGCACCAATCGTTCAATTTCTTGTCGAAAATGGAGCCAACGTCCATCACGATGCCCATACTGTTGTTGGAGGCTCTGTGCTTCATACCGTATTACAGTCGTCCTGGGAAGAAGGCATTGCTTTGGAAGCTACAAAAGCCCTCATCAGTCATGGTTGCGATCCACTCGAAACTAGTACTTCCTCCGGAGAAACCCCGCTTCGCATCGCAGTCAAGCGTGGCTTTGTCTCACTTACACGATATCTTCTTTCCCTCGGCGTTCCCCCATCTCCCAACCTGCTTCACGTTGCATTGTCGTACCCCAATAAGAACCCGACATCAATGATCATCTGCCTACTCAAGAATGGAGCTGACATCCATGCCCGTACCATAGCTGACGGAGACCCTGTGCTCCACACCGCATTGTCATCATTCTGGGATGAAAGCGACGCCTTCAAGATTGCAAAAATTCTTGTTGATCACGGTTTTGATCCATTTGAAGAGAGTTCCTCTGGAAAAACACTGCTTCATATCGCGGTCAAACGCGGCTTTGTCACTGTTACACAATATCTTCTGTCCCTTGGCATTGTCCCATCTCCTGACTTGCTACATATAGCATTGGTGCTGTCCGCCAACAAAACAACAGCATCAATGATCATCTCCTTGGTTGAAAATGGAGCTGATGTCCATGGCCGCACCGCAATTGGAGAGTCTGTTCTCCATACCATATTACGGTCGCCCTGGGAAGAAGATAATGTTCTGGAAACAGTCAAAACCCTTATCAGTCATGGTTGTGATCCACTCGAAGCCAGTTCCTCTGGAGAAACCACGCTTCACATTGCGGTTAAACTTGGCTTGGTCTCTGTTGCACAATATCTCCTTTCTCTCGGCATTTTCCCATCTCCTGGCCTGCTGCACACTGCGTGGGGACTGCACAACCAGCGGAAGAGAGCATTGATGATCACGTGTTTGGTCGAGAGCAGAGCTGATGTCCATGCCCGCACCAATAATGGAGAATCTGTTCTCCATGTTGTATTACAGTCGTCCTGGGGAGAAGACAATGCTTTGGAAGCTGCAAAAGCCCTTATCGCTCACGATTGTGATCCGTTTGAAGCCAGTTCCTCAGGAGAAACCCCACTTTACATTGCGGTCAAACGTGGCTTTGTCTCTGTTGCACAATATCTTTTCTCTCTTGGTGTTCCCCCCTCTTCAGACTTGCTGCATGTTGCATCAAACCTACAGGACCAGCGGAAGAGGACACCAATGATAATCTGCTTGGTTAAGAATGGGGTTAGTCTTCATACCCGCACTGGAAATGGCGACTACTGTGACGTGTCCCGTATCGCATTACAGTCATCCTGGGATGAAAAAAATGCTTTGGAGACTGTGAAAATCCTTGTCGACCATGACGTACTCGAAGCCAGCTCGCCGGGCGAAAAAACCCTACTTCACATCGCAGTCGAACGGGGCTTTGTCTCTGTTGCACGATATCTTCTTTCTCTTGGTGTTTCCCCCTCTTCAGACCTACTGCATACTGCATTGAACTTGGAGGACCAGCAGAAGCGGACATCAATGATAGTCAACTTGATCGAGAATGGAGCTGATGTCCATGCACGCAATGCAGCTGGAGACTCTGTGCTTCACACCGCAATGCAGTTATCCTGGAATGAAGACAAGGCCTTGGAGGCTGTACGACACCTCGTCAGCCATGGTTGTGATCCACTCGAAGCCAACTCTTATGGACGAACCCCACTGCACATCGCTGTCGAATGTAGTTTTGTATCTGTTGCACGATACTTTCTGTCTCCCGGTGTTTCCCCACCTCCTGACCTGCTGCATACTGCGTGGGGATTAGACCACCAACGGGAGAGAACATCAATGATCATCTGCTTGGTCGAGAGCGGAGCTAATGTCCATGCCCGCACTGAAGATGGAGAGTCTGTGCTTCATAGTATCTTACAGTGGTCCTCGGAAGACGACCATGCTTTGGAAGCTGCAAAAGCCCTTATCAGTCATGGCTGCGATCCGTTCCAAGCCGGTTCCTCTGGAGAAACCCCACTCTGCATCGCGGTCATGCGAGGCTTTGTCTCTGTTGCACGATATCTTCTTTCTCTCGGCATTCCCCCGTCTTTTGACGTGCTGTACACTGCGTCGGAACTGCACTACTGGCAGAAGAGAGCGCCAATGATCGTTTGCTTAATCGAAAATGGTGCTAACGTTCATGCCCGCACCGGAGACGGAGACTACGTGTCTCATATCGCATTACGGTCGTCCTGTAGTGAAGAAAATGCTTTGGAGACTGTGAAAGTTCTTGTTGGCCATGGTTGTGATGCACGCCAAGCAAACTCGGGCGGAAAAACCCTACTTCACGTTGCCGTCGAACAGGGCTTTGTCACTGTTGCACGATATCTTTTTTCTCTTGGCATATCCCCCTCTCCGGACTTGCTGCATGTTGCATCGAACTTGCAAGACCAGCGGAACAGAACACCAATGATCGTCTGCTTGGTCGAGAACGGAGCCAATATCCATGCCCGCACCACAGCCAGTGGAGACTCTGTGCTTCACACCGCATTGCAGTCATCCTGGAACGAAGATAATGCCATGGAGACTGTAAAAATCCTCGTCAGCCACGGTTGTAATCCACTCAAAGGCAACTCTTATGGGAAAACCCCACTGCATATTGCTGTCGAATGTGGCTTTGTCTCCGTTGCACGATACTTTCTGTCTCTCGGTGCTCCCCTTTCCTCCGACCTCCTGCTTGCCGCTTTGCTCTCGCAAGACGAACAGGAACAATCATGGATACTCCGCTGGCTTGCCAGGAGTGGTGCTAATATTCATACTCGCACCGCAGCTGAAGATCCTAGGCAGTATGTCACGTTGTCAGATGCACATTATACTTCAAAGGAGACTCTCAAGCTCCTCGTCGGTCAGGGATGCAACCCTCTTGAGCCAAACTCTTATGGTGAGATTCCACTTTGTGTCGCCATAGAACAAAGGCACGTTACTGCTGCAAGAATTCTTCTCTCACTTTGCGCACCTCCCGGCTCGCCTTGCGATATCTTGGGAGTTGTCTTGGGAGCAAAGCAACTCCTGCGCAAGTTACCAACGGTCAAGTTCCTCATTGATCAAGGAGTCACTGTCCTCGCAAAGGCAGAAGATGGTGATTCCACGTTACACATTGCAATAGCCTCCGTAGCCGATGACGAGGTTGTTCAAGTCGTGATGCTCCTTCTCAGACAAGGTTGCGATCCTACGATACCCAACTCCCGTGGAGCCACACCTTTTCACATTGCCATAGAACGGGGATGTCTCCCTGTTGTGAAGCAGTTCGTCTCGTTGGACGTACCACTCCCTCCCGGCATCTTATTCACTGCAATAAAGCATCTCCCCACATCTGGTCGTTACGACAGACTGACGATCTTCAAAGCCCTTGTCACTGCTGGCTGTGATACTCAGGCCCGCAATGCAGCTAGACAGACACCGCTCGACGCTGCAATCAGTTTGGGACACGTTGACGTGGTCGATTACCTGCTCTCATTAGAGGGGATATCCGGCAGCATCCCGCCCCTCGCCTTCAGAACAGCACTGATGTCCCCGCTGGACAGCCGTTGTACATAAGCGGGCAGCCCTGAGCTTTGCCTCGAGGCTTGTGAATGCAATGGTTCACAGGTGGGCACGTCCACCTTTCGCCGTTAGTGATCACTTTGACTAACCTTACCAGAGGGAGCAGCAGAACAGCATGTGTGGGTTTTTGTACGGGCAATGTATGACAAAACACAACGATCCCGAGGATGTGTATGAACAATATCCTAGCTATGTAGTAGTATTCCTACGACACACCCAATCAACCTTATCCTAGTATGTAAAGGAACCACTGCCTCCCACGCGTAGGGTTGCGCCTAATCGACATCAAGCATTACGCGGAGACCAGATAAAAGCTTTTTGGAATGTATTCAACTTGGTACACGGCGTAACGCACTCGGGCAAGCACCTCCGTTGTTCGTGCACAAACTCCACGACCACTACAAACCGCTGATACTCCCCGTCACGCGCTCGACTGCATCCTTGAGTTGATGTGCTTCCCGGACGACGCTGTCATTGTCGTCCTCGGCACACTCGGTAATGAACGTTGCCGTCTCGCCAACGAATCCTATACGTGAGGACGTGGATGAG
>JBBPTD010001328.1:0-10714 GCA_038093895.1 Boletus aff. mottiae
CATAACAGGCATTGGCCAAACTCTCAGCTGTTATTGCCTCACTCCAATCAATGGGCACTGTCCCCTCCCACCTAAATGCACACAGCAGACAACCATCGTCATCAAAGCGCCCACTTTCTCCCACGTCACCAGAAGCTTGTGTGCACAAGCATAACCATTCCTTTCGTGCCGACCCCTCACCAGCTGACCCAATGCTTGAACCCCTACACCCATGCACAGTGTGCCTCAGCATTGAACTGCACACAGTTCCTGTTGTGGAATGTGACAAGGACAAAACCTGGGACAGAAAGCATGAAACCTTTGCCAAATGAGTCAACAGACAGCTCTTTGCCAAGAACAACAACCAACATCTCTGCATAAAATGGCAACACAAAGAAGGATGCACTAACAAGCGATGCTTCATGCATATGTGCTCCGGATGTGGAATTGCCTCACATGGAGCTATCCACTGCCCTAGAGCGCAGAGATTCACAGGCGCTAACTCCCTATAAACCAGATGCATGGGAACAGCTTCTCCATGAAGCCAACCTTCTCCAAGACTATGATAACATACCACACAGACTAAGACATGGTTTTATAGTTAATTTTCCTAACATCCTACAAGTACAGACTCCTCATAATTCTGCTTCTGTCAGCATGTTCCATAACCAACTCCATGACATCATACACAAAGAAATAGCTAAAGGTAGATACATTGGACCATATCCACTCTCATCAATAGAAGCAGTCATTGGACCTTTCCAATCTTCCCCTCTTTCCATTATCCCAAAACCAGGTAAACCAGGCAAATTCTGCTTAGTACAGAATTTCTCCTTTCCCATAACCCCCTCTCCATCCAATCCTGCTCCCTCCATTAATTCATATATAAACCCGACAGATTTCCCTGCATCATGGGGGAAATTCTCTATAGTATACCTACTCATCTTCCGTCTACCACCAGGCTCAGAACTTGCCACACATGACATGTCAGAAGCTTACTGCACCATCCCACTGCACCGCTCCCAATGGCCAGCTGCAGTAGTCCGCATGTCAGACTCAGAAGGATGCATCAACACATACACTGCCTTCAGAGCTACACCTTCAGCAGGCAGCTATGGGCACATAGCAGATGCAGGAGCACACATCATGCATTTCTGAGGAATTGGACCACTTGACAAATGGGTTGACGATCATATCTTTGGCCGAATACCTCAAGACCAGATTGATCAATACAATATACAATGTGCAAAGTGGGCCCAGGAAATTGGATCCCTCGGCAAATGCCAAGAAGGCAGTCGCATTGGGTACCACAGTCATACCCTGGATGATGGAACCTTTGAAGAGTTCAATGAACCCTGCACCCACCCAATTCAAGACCTCTCTAATATCTCTCCCCAATCCCATCATGACCGCCTTTTCATATATGTGATTGACGATATTGACCATGTCTTGCACGAGTTAGGCATACCATGGGAAGCATCCAAAGACCAACCTTTTAGCCACTCTACCATCTACATTGGCTTCCTTTGGGATCTCCATAAGCGAACAGTTGCTTTGAGCCCCACAAAGGCCATGAAATACATCACAGCCATATGCGAATGGAAAATGAGGGATGCACACTGCCTTGAAGACGTCAAAAAACTGTATGGTAAACTCCTACACACAGCCTCTCTCATTCCAGAAGGCAGGGCGTATCTAACAGGACTTGAACGAATGCTGTCAGTCTGTGAGAAAAAGCCTTTCTTGCCCCACCAACCCAAAAAATCCATCTTGGTGGACCTCGACTGGTGGCTAACGATAATAACATCAGGCAAAGCACTGTGCCCAATAAATCCCCCCCTGTTACGACTGGGTCCACTGTAGCGACGACAGTCGGTGGAAACCAGAAGTGGAACCTTAGCCAGCAGGTTGTCCACACGTTCGAGGAGCGAAGGTAGAGGACATGTTTTCCTCAGGGGATCGAGGGGGACGCGTAATCACAAGTAAAGGTAATTCGTAGTTGCTGGCCTACTAGGTAGACGGCAAGGAGTAGAGGGTACAATGGTGTCTACCGTAAGGTAGACCAAGATAGGGTACAAGGTACAGAGACGAATGCTTATATACTGTGCGTGGCTGCGCACGGACCAAGACAAGAAAGGAAATAAAGACAGAGACAAGGAGATGCGAGGAAGTCCGAGGAGATCTAAGGAACCAAGATAGTGGTACAGAGAAGATGAAGACATGGGGACCAAAGAGAAGAGAAGACAAAGAGCCAAAGTAATGGTACAAGGTGCGGGATAAGAGGACACAAGGACAAGAGAAGACGAAGGAACCCGAGATATGGGTACAAGGTCCAAGACAAGAGAACACGAGGACAAGAGAAGATGAAGGAACCCGAGATATGGGTACAAGGTCCGAGACAAGAGAACACGAGGACAAGAGAAGACGAAGGACGAGGGGGTGAGGGGGCGAGGAGGCGAGGAGGTGAGGGGACGAGGGGACAAGGAGGCGGGGGGATGAGGGGGTGAGGAGGCGAGGAGACGAGGGGATGAGGGGACGAGGAGGCAAGGGGTCAAGGGGTCGAGGTTTCCAATGACAAGGTGGTCAAAGGAAGGCTTGGAGAAAAGAAAAGAATGGTGCAACCGGGAGTTGCCGAGGTGAATTGTAACACCCCCCCAACATACATTGACCTAGCAGCATACTCAGATGCTACCTCTTGTGTCGGCATTGGCATCGTCATCGGTGACTGATGGAGAGCCTGGCACCTCCTCCCAGACTGGCAAACCAATGGAGGCAAACAAGACATTGCCTGGGCAGAGGCCATTGAACTCGAATTACTCATCTTGGCCATTGCACAGACTCTCAACATTCCCCAGCACATTGTCGCATACGGAGACAATACCAGCATCATCGACAGCTGGAAATCTGGGAGACACCACAATCGTGAGGTCAATGAAGTCTTTAAGCGCATCCATGCCCGCATCGCAGCCCCTTCCTTTCCCATCTGCAGCATCATTAACCGCTATGTACCAAGTGGCAATAACCCCGCAGATAAGCCATCCTGAGGTATATACAGTGACCCAAACCTCCTCATCCCTCCTCTATCCATCCCCAAACAACTTAACCACCTTATCATTGATTTCACTGAATTCCCCCATCCCCGAGAGTTGCACCAATGCCATCTCAATACCCTCCCAATTCCATCCTATAAGTACTCTGATGGCACTCGAAACCAAGCCAATGAGCTCATCGACTCAAGTAAGCAGCAACAAAGGGACAATGAACTCATTCACTCCGCCACCTGGGACATCTGAGTGAAAAACAAATCGATCTGCCAACCAAATCAATGTACATGATCCTGTGCAGCAGATAACCAAACCCAAACCATACAAACCTGACCTCACCCCAGCCCTGTCCCCGCTTCGTCCTCACTGTCTCACACACCAATGACTCCTACTATGGATTCCATTCCTCACTTCCCTTTGAACATCCAGAGGTCAAGCAAGCAGACAAAACCCTGTAACAGACGAAGACATAGACTGTATCCTCACAGTTATTGGTGCATTGTGGGCAGATTCAACCAAAGAACTCTACAGTACTGGACTACTCATATACCATGTATACTGTGACATACATAACATCCCTGACCAACACCGAGCCCCCATCTCCCAAAACCTACTTGTTGCCTTCTTAGCCAGCTGTGCTGGTAGCCAATCAGGCTCCACCATTGCCAACTATGCCGCTGCAATTCACATGTGGTACATTCTCCATGGACTCGAATGGAACATTGGCGAAAATGAGTACAAAGCAATCCTATGTGGAGGAAGTAAACTAGCTCCTCCATCCACCACCCATCCCAAACGTGCCCCTTTCTCTGTCGAAATCCTAGAGAAATTCCGCTTCTCTATGGATATCACAAAGCCGAGAGATGCAACAATTTTCACATGTCTCACTTGCACTTTCTTCTGCATTGCAAGATTAGGTGAATTGACAGTACCCGCCATTAACAAATACAACCCTGCCAAATATATTTCCAGATCTGATTTTTCGATCTCAACCAATCACAAAGGACTACCAGTGATGAAGTACCATTTTCCACGCTCCAAAATGTTCCCGAATGGCGAAGAGGCACATTGTGCTCTGCATGATAGCTCATCAATTATGGATCCCAAAGTGGCACTCGAGAACCACTTCAAAATCAATCCCACCAAGCCTACTGATCACCTATTTGCTTGGAAACATCCCACAAAAGATTTGTGCCCTCTCTCAAAAAAAGAAATCACATCTTTTATCGAAGATGTAAAGAGACACAACCTGAGCATGCCCGACCTTAAAGGGCACAGCCTGAGGATAGGCAGAACCCTTTTCTACCTGCTCAAAGGGGTTCCTTTCGATGTCATCAAAACCATTGGATGCTGGTTGAGCGACTCCTTCACAATCTACCTCCATTATCATGCCCTAGTCTTAGCACCCTTCCTTCAGCATGATACCACTCTTTTCAACAACCTCCACAGATACATCCTCCCACCAGTGCAATAAACAGTGAGTCAAGCTCCTAGCACCTGGGTCTCACTTGCGTGATGCATCGCTCACTCCTAACCCTCAGGGTCACAGCTCGCAGATCCGGGTGCAGCTTCAGGCTGGAAAGCCTTCGGCTTTCACCCACCCATGTCCATTCATAGCCCATGTACATTCGTAAAAATACTATTTTACTCCATCACTGCACACATAGCATGCAACACATAGATTGCAGTTCTTGAGTAGCGAACACCGTGTTCCCATGAAAGTGTGAGATCCTTGACAAGTGGGCAGATATAATGGTTGAGATTTTCAAGAGAAGGTTGTTTAGGACCTGGGATGATACCTGCGAGATACATATTCTCCAGCTTGTAATGTATATCAGCAGGCAAATTGAGGCATGCCATTGATAGAATTCCTGATGATGTACATGCACCACATAGGAACATCCCTTTAGGGTTGAAGAAATCAACATGGAGTGCAAAAATATAGCGACCCTCATCACCCCTGTCAATGAAGAGCTTCTCTCATTCAGGGCCATTGAAGTCATGGAGGAATTGTGCCTCAAAAATGTTCTTGACAAATTGGGGCTGGGGAGAAGACAGCGAGGCAGCACATCAGCAAATCAGTCACCTAAAGGTCCCCACTTTACAGCACTGTACAGCACAGTACTATTGTTACGCTTGGCCCAGGTAGGGTCGAGCGTAGCCTCGAAAAACTAAGGTTCGAAGGTTCAATGAGATAGCGTGCACTTAATGGTAGCACGAAGTCCAAGGAAGACGTTCCCCTAGGGAACACAAGGGTTTCAAGGTTCTAAGGTTCAGAGGTTCAAAGCGACTGGTCGAATGCCAGAAGGAGCTTGAGACGAGGGAATGGATTCAAGGTATTGATCGAGGAGATCTAAGCTAAAGTACAAGGATAGGTATAGCGGGTTTATATACCCGGTTACAAGACTTAAGGGCAGGCATAGTTAAGGCAGGTCATAGAACGTGATAGAAGGAGACGGAATGTGAAGGAAGTAATCGCTGACGAAGCAATTGAGATAAGAGATAGGGGAAGTAAGCAGTGGTGAGTCAGCGATAAAAGGAATAGTGTCCGGGTTAAGAGTTGAACAAACGAGTTCAGTATAAGTACAGGACGAGTGCGAGAGAAGCGTGAAGAGAAGAAAAGAGTAAGTTGTAACATTACCCCCCTACTAGCCCTGAGACTACGTCGAAAGGCAATTTAGAGTCCCATGCACGAGTATCCGGGGGAGCCGGTGATGTTGGCATAACCGGTTTCGTCGATAACATCATCTAACTCGGGGGAAGGAGAGCGGCGTGCGGGAGAAGCAGACCTACGAGGAGGAGGGATGGGGAGACCACGTCCAGAATTGGAGGACCTATAAGAACGAGAGGAGCGGGAGGAACTGGAGGAGGTGTTGGAACCTCGTCGTGGGTTCCTAAACGACTCGGGGGCAGGGGTTCCCCGAGAGCGGCCAGAGATACGAGCGGCCAGAGGCTGATGTCCCAGAGGACGAGTAGCCAAGAGCCGACTGAGGAGAACGGGGCGGCGGGTGGCGATGGGGCAGTTCGCCTGGCTGTGACCTGGCGCCCATTGGCGACAGCCCATGACTGGGCATTGGTATACAGGGCAGTTGTGGCGTATGTGGCCAAGATGGTGGCATTGGAAACAGGCGTCGCGGTATCTCGGGTCGGAGGGAAGCAAGGGGTTGGTGCGGAGGTGGCCGTAGCGTAATTGGCTCTGGTGGATATGGGTTCTTTCGGTCTCAATCATGGCATGGAGTTCTTCCGGGGATAGGGCAGACGAGGAGGCGGACGGGGTAGAAGGGGAGCGTGCCGAGTGGTAAGAAGGGGACGAGGAACTGTCCTCATCACGCTGTAGGGGGTATATGCCAGAATTGGCGATTCTAGAGGCGGCAAGCTCGACGGCGTATCTATCAATGTCCTGGAGGAACTCTCCGAACTCCATTTGGTACATGACCTGGTGGAGTTCCCGTAGGATGTTCTGCTGGGTGGACGCTACCCAGTTGCGATCCATGCGATCCGTGGAGAAGGCGGTGATCTCGTTGGTAACGAGAGAGAGACGTTGGGTCTGCAGGAAAGCTTTGTATAGTGCGAGGAATGCGGAATTCATGTCTAGGTGAGAGTCGATGGGGATGGCCATGCCGGTATCGCAGATGTAGCGAGAAACGTTGTTGGAGTAGCGAGGGGAAGGAGTTCCTTCTCGGATGGCGTTGGCGTAGATAGGGATCTCGACAGCGACGATGGGTCTAGGACTGGGTATAGGGGAAGGAGCGAAGCGAATAGAAGGAAGAGAGACGGGAGATTGAGGGGTAGGATGAACAATAGGAACGGACATGGATACGGTTTCGTCAGAGGTGACGTGGAAAGTAACAGTATGGGTAGGGGGTTCGATGGCGTCGATGGGGTTGGAACCCCATCCGGGGTCAGCGAGCGTAGAGGAGGGAGAAGGTGGGGTCGAGGCGGTAACGGAGGATTCGGAAGTGAGAGAGGTTTGTTGGGAAGACATGTTGTTTGTAGTATGGAGGGCTACGGAGGGGAGAAGACGGAGGGGTGGAGCTTTTTATAATCAGAGAGGGCGGACTTTGCGTTTTTCAGATTCCGTTCTGGGGTCCAGGAGTCTTCTTCCACGGAGTAGCCTTTCCATCGGATAAGGAACATGCGGCGAGAAGGGGGGCCACGGTGACGTAAAATTTTTTCTATTTCATATTCCTCTTCTCCCTGGATAAGGTCCGGTGGTGGAGAAGGAAAGTTCGGGCCGTGTACGTTGTTTTCGCGATAGGGAGATAAGAGAGAAGCGTGGAAGACGGGGTGAATTTTCCAGGTCTTCGGGAGACGGAGTTGATAAGTGAGGGGAGATAAGACCTTCGTGATGACAAAGGGTCCTTCTCGTTTCGGGTCAAACTTTGGAGTGGGAGAGCGGCGTTTCAGGTTCCTTGCTTCTAGCCATACTTTATCTCCTTTGGCGAATGGAACGAAGCCTCTGTTTCCTCGGGCGGCCATTACCTGGCGAGCGAGTTCATGGGCAGCAAGGGCTTCGTTCCTTGCAGCGGTAAGTTCCTTGAGGCGGGATTCTACTGCGGGGATATGGGAATTGGATATGATGGTGGGAAGGGCGCGGGGTTCGTATCCCATCATGAGATAGAACGGAGATTGGTTGGTTACGGAGTGGGTGCGGTGATTGTGGGCGAATTCGGCGTGAGTCATGTATTCTGACCATGAGGTCGGGTTATTTCCACAGTAGATGCGTAGATAGGTTTCTATTTCTTGATTGACGCGTTCAGTTTCGCCATCTGTTTGAGGATGATATGCGGTGGAGAGGGCGAGGTCGTAATTTAGGAGTTTTCCTAGTTCCTTTGCGAAGGCAGAGGCAAATTGAGGTCCACGATCGGAGATGATCTTGTCATATAGCCCAAAGCGTTTGTAAACCTTGTGGAAAAAGAGCGTGGCAACGCCTTGGGCTGAGACCGTTTTCTTCGTGGGACAGAGAATTACCCCCTTAGTAAGGCCATGGTCGACCACGACCAAAAGGGAATCGAAGCCAGCAGAGGGGGGGAGGTCGGTGATAAGATCGCAAGAGATCTGCTGGAATGGGCGTGAGGCCGAGGAACGGATAGGAGACGTTGAGGGAACGGTGGGATGGGTGTTCGCTTTGGCTTGTTGGCAGGAGGAGCATCCTTCCACATACTTGCGGACAAACTGTGCAAGCCCAGGCCACCAAAACTTGGCAGCGACGAGTTGACGGGTTTTGAGATAACCGGGGTGTCCGGCCGTGGTATGGTCATGGCAACGGGATACGATAGAGCGGCGAAGGGATTCGTCGGGGGGAATGTAGGCATGACCCTGGTAGGTAAGGACACCTTTATCAAAGGCCCAATCAGACAATTGGGAGCGGAATGCGGGAGGTACGGATCCGTCGAGTGCTTGTAGAGCATTCAGAACGAGGGGATCATCCTTCGAGGAGGATGAGACCTTCCGATGCAAAGCAGCGTCGATGACACGAACGAAGAGGGAGTCAGGGAGGAGTACAGTTCCAGTGTTGTCTGGGGTGTCGGAATGGAGATCAGGGCGGCGAGATAGAGCGTTGGGACCGGCGAGGAGGCGGCCGGGGACATGGATCATTTTCAGATCGAAGTCTGCAAGGTCCAGAAGCCAACGCGCTTGGCGTCAGTTGAGGTTCTGGGCTTGGCAGAAGTACGTGAGATTTTTGTGGTCTGTGAAGACTTGGACCGGGAAAGGGGAGCCATGGAGATAGTGACGCCATGCTTTGAGAGCACGGATGATTGCTAGGAGTTCTCGGTCATAGATATCATAGTTTCGTTCTGCAGGAGAGAACGAAGTGGAAAGGTAGGAACAGGGATGCCAGTCTCCGTTGACATCGGTTTGCAGGAGAATGGCTCCTGTGGCATCTCGTGATGCATCAGTAGCGATTGCGAAAGGAGCGGAGGGGTCGGGGAGGTGGAGGATTGGCTTGGAGAGAAACAACTCTTTTAGAGATTCGAAAGACTTCTGACAAGCTTCCGTCCAGTTCCATCCCGAGTTCTTTTTGGTGAGGTCGATGAGGGGGCGTGCCACGGTGGAGTAGTCAGGGATGAATCGGCGGTAATAGTTGGCGAAGCCAAGGAATGAGCGAACTTCCTTTACTTTGGTTGGAGTAGGCCAGTTGGCGATTCCCTCGAGTTTAACGGGGTCCATAGCGAGTTGTCCGGGTTTAACGATCATTCCTAGGTATTCCACTTCTTTGGCAGTGAAGGAACATTTCTCGAGTTTCAGGTGAAGGTCGAGTTCCTTCATTCGTTGTAGGACTCTTTTGGTTCTTTCGGTGTGGGTGGATTCGTTTGGGGAAAAGATGAGAAGGTCATCCATATAGATGACGAGCCATCCTTCAGAGATCATGTCTCGGAACGAGTCATTCATAAATCGTTGGAAGGTCGCGGGGGAATTCATGAGACCAAAGAACATGACTAGGGGTTCGAAGAGTCCTTTATGGGTTATGAATGCTCCTTTCCATTGGTGTCCGTCTTTGATTCGGACGTTATTATATCCCCATCGTACATCAAACTTGGTGAAGACCTTTGCGTCTTTGAGTTTGTCAACGAGGTCGGAGATCAACGGGAGAGGATAGGCATCCCGGACGGTATGTTCGTTGAGGTATCTGTAGTCTTGGCAGGGGCGGAGTTTTCCATCCTTTTTGTTAACGAAGAAGAATGGTGAGGCTTGGGGGGATTTCGAGGGACGAATCTTTCCGGCACGGAGGTTTTCTTCAAGGAAGTCCTCAGTGGCTTTCTGTTCGTTGGGCGATAAGGGATAAATCTTTCCGACTTTGGGTACGAAGGAGTCGTCAAGATTAATTTCGTGGTCATATGGGCGAGGAGGTGGGAGATGGTCTGCGGTTTCTTTGGTGAATACCGAGGCGTATTCTTCATATTCTGGAGGGAGTGAGACGATGGGTTTCGTCTTCTCGGTGGCCATGGCAAGCTCGGTGGCAGTGGTGAGTTTTGCAATGACGGGAGAGCCTAGAGGGATGAAACGGGATCCACAGTGGATGATGCGATTGACTGTGTATGCCTCTTTCGCTCGTTGACAAAACTGGGATTCAGTTTCGTAGTTGAGGAATTCATAGAGGCGTGCGTCATGTACAGCATGGACATTCAGATGTCGGGGGGGTCTGGGAGGTTTTTCGGGGGTTTTATGGGTTCGCTGGTTTCTGGGACACGTTTGGTAAAGTTCCGAGGATTCATTAGATGATTTGGGGATGGAGATGGTCTGGCGGGCCCAGTCGATGGTGGGGTTGGTCTTTCGGAGCCAGGGTAGTCCCAAGATAACATTTTCGTTCCCACAATGCATGACGTAGAAGAGGACTTTGTGGGCGATTCCTTCGATGTTAACAAACAGGGTGGTGGTGAAGCGAATAGCTCCTCTTTTGTTTGTGGATTGGTCGACGTTTCATATGGGAATGGGTTCGGGGAGTTTTTCGGTGGGAAGTTTGTTTTTGTGGACAAAGTCCCAGTCAATGCAGGATATGTCAGCGCCACTGTCAACCAGGGCGCGGGCGTCAACGACTTTTGAGATGTGATCTGGGTCGATGAGCTGAATGGGGAGTTTCATTGCTTTCGATGAAGAGGATACAACTACAGAAGCACATGTAAGGGAAGGAGAGACTTGCGTCGAACGAGTTCTCCTTTTTAAAAATCCCAAGAGAAGTGGACCTTTCG
>JBBPTD010001329.1:0-10711 GCA_038093895.1 Boletus aff. mottiae
GTTTGTAAACCTTGTGGAAAAAGAGCGTGGCAACGCCTTGGGCAGAAACTGTTTTCTTCGTGGGACAGAGAATTACCCCCTTAGTAAGGCCATGGTCGACCACGACCAAAAGGGAATCGAAGCCGGCGGAGGGAGGGAGATCAGTGATAAGATCGCAAGAGATTTGTTGAAATGGGCGAGAGGCAGAGGAATGGATTGGAGAGGTCGAGGGAACAGTGGGATGGGTGTTCGCTTTGGCTTGTTGGCAAGAGGAGCATCCTTCCACATATTTGCGGACAAACTGGGCAAGACCAGGCCACCAAAATTCGGCAGCGACGAGTTGACGGGTTTTAAGATAACTGGGGTGTCCGGCAGTGGCGTGGTCATGGCAACGGGATACAATAGAGCGGCGGAGGGATTCATCGGGGGGAATATAAGCACGACCCTGGTAGGTAAGGACGCCTTCATTAAAGGCCCAATCGGACAATCGGGAGCGGAATGCAGGGGGTACAGATCCGTCGAGTGCTTGCAGAGCATTTAGAACGAGGGGATCATCCTTCGAGGAGGATGAGACCTTCCGATGCAACGCAGCGTCGATGACACGGACAAAGAGGGAGTCAGGGAGGAGTACTGTTCCGGTGTTGTCTGGAGTGTCGGGATGGAGGTCAGGGCGGCGGGATAGGGCGTCAGGACCGGCGAGGAGGCGACCAGGGACATGGATCATTTTTAGATCGAAATCCGCAAGGTCCAGAAGCCAACGTGCTTGGCGTCGGTTGAGGTTCTGGGCTTGGCGGAAGTACGTGAGATTTTTGTGGTCTGTGAAGACCTGGACTGGGAAAGGGGAACCGTGGAGGTAGTGACGCCATGCTTTGAGAGCACGGATGATTGCTAGGAGTTCTCGGTCGTAGATATCATAGTTTCGTTCTGCAGGAGAGAACGAAGTGGAAAGGTAGGAACAGGGATGCCAATCTCCGTTGACATCGGTTTGCAGGAGAATGGCCCCTGTGGCATCTCTAGATGCATCAGTAGCGATTGCGAAAGGAGCGGAGGGGTCGGGGAGATGGAGGATTGGTTTGGAGAGAAACAGCTCTTTTAGAGATTCGAAAGACTTCTGACAAGCTTCCGTCCAGTTCCATCCCGAGTTCTTTTTGGTGAGGTCGATGAGGGGGCATGCCACCGTGGAGTAGTCAGGGATGAATCGGCGGTAATAGTTGGCGAAGCCAAGGAATGAGCGAACTTCCTTTACTTTGGTTGGAGTAGGCCAGTTGGCGATTCCCTCGAGTTTAACGGGGTCCATAGCGAGTTGTCCGGGTTTAACGATCATTCCTAGGTATTCCACTTCTTTGGCGGCGAAGGAACATTTCTCGAGTTTCAAGTGAAGGTCCAGTTCCTTCATTCGTTGTAAGACTCGTTTGGTCCTTTCAGTATGAGTGGATTCGTCCGGGGAAAAGATGAGGAGATCATCCATGTAGATGACGAGCCATCCTTCAGAGATCATGTCTCGGAATGAGTCATTCATGAATCGTTGGAAGGTCGCGGGGGAGTTCATGAGACCGAAGAACATGACTAAGGGTTCAAAGAGTCCTTTATGAGTGATGAACGCCCCTTTCCATTGGTGTCCGTCTTTGATTCGGACGTTGTTATATCCCCATCGTACGTCAAACTTGGTGAAGACCTTTGCGTCTTTGAGTTTGTCGACAAGGTCGGAGATTAATGGGAGGGGGTAGGCATCACGAACGGTATGTTCATTGAGGTATCTGTAGTCCTGGCAGGGGCGGAGTTTTCCATCTTTCTTGTTAACGAAGAAGAACGGTGAGGCCTGGGGGGATTTCGAGGGACGAATCTTTCCGGCACGGAGATTTTCTTCGAGGAAGTCCTCGGTGGCTTTCTGTTCGTTGGGTGATAAAGGGTAGATCTTTCCAACTTTAGGTACGAAGGAGTCGTCAAGATTAATTTCGTGGTCATATGGGCGAGAGGGTGGGAGGTGGTCCGCGGTTTCTTTGGTGAACACCGAGGCATATTCTTCGTATTCTGGGGGAAGTGAGACGATGGGTTTTGCCTTTTCAGTAGCCATGGCAAGCTCGGTGGCAGTGGTGAGTTTCGCAATGACGGGGGAGCCTAGAGGGGTGAAACGGGATCCACAGCGGATGATGCGATTGACTGTATATGCCTCTTTCGCTCGTTGACAAAACTGGGATTCAGTTTCGTAGTTGAGGAATTCATAGAGACGTGCGTCATGTACTGCGTGGACATTCAGATGTCGAGGAGGTCGGGGAGGTTTTTCGGGGGTTTTATGGGTTCGTTGGTTTCTGGGACGCGTTTGGTAAAGTTCCGAGGATTCATCAGATGATTCGGGGATGGAGATGGTCTGGCGGGCCCAGTCGATGGTGGGGTTGGTCTTTCGGAGCCAGGGTAGTCCCAAGATAACGTTTTCGTTTCCACAATGCATGACGTAGAAGAGGATTTTGTGGGCGATTCCTTCGATGTTAACAAACAGGGTGGTGGTGAAGCGAATAGCTCCCCTTTTGTTTGTGGATTGGTCGACGTTTCGTATGGGGATGGGTTCGGGGAGTTTTTCGGTGGGAAGTTTGTTTTTGTGGACAAAGTCCCAGTCAATGCAGGATATGTCAGCGCCGCTGTCAACCAGGGCGCGGGTGTCGACGACTTTTGAGATGTGATCTGGATCGATAAGCTGAATGGGGAGTTTCATTGCTTTCGATGAAGAGGATACAACTACAGAAGCACATGTAAGGGAAGGAGAGACTTGCGTCGAACGAGTTCTCCTTTTCAAAAATCCCAAGAGAAGTGGACCTTTCGCACGGCCACTTCTTCTTCTTCGTCGTCGTCTTCGATCTCTTTTAGCTCGGGGAGATCGTCGACCGAGACTTTCTGGACCTTCTTCCCCTTTCGTCCAGAGGAAGGAAAGTTAGGACATTCGTTGCTAAGGTGTCCGCCTTTTCTGCAGCGGAAGCAAAGTCCTTTCTCGATGCATCGCTTTCGCTCTTCCGGGGTGAGCTTGGCGACGCGTACTACGTCTACGTCCATGGTGTTGGGGTCTTTGGGAGTGGGAGTGGGGGTGTTGTAAGAATGGTAGGAATTTTGGGATCCTCCAGTATGGAGGCGAGCGACCTCTCTAGCTCTTTCGAACTGAGTGTGGAAGTGGGAGGCCTTTTCGTACCATTCTTTGGCGGTGGTGGGAGGGGTGTCCATGGAGTAAACACAGCGCATTAAGGGTTCAGGGAGTCCAATGGAATAGAATCCGATTAGAACGTTTTCGTCAGTGATGTTGGCGAGGGCAGCATTACTAATAAAGCTGGCGGTGTAGGCGGCGAGAGTGGGGAGGTATTCTCCTTTCTTTTTGGGATGGGGGTTCATGCGCGTGTTGGATAGCCAAGAGATGGCATTGGCAACAGTGTCCTTTAGTACAAAGGATTTTTTGAACAACTTGCAGAAGTCGGCGAAAGTTCCAAAGTGGATAGAGGTAGCGGTAACCGCTTGCTGTCTAAAAGTATTTGCCCAGACCAAGGCAGATCCTTTTATCATGTAAGAGAGAGCAAAGGCGATTTGTTTGTCGTTGGTATCATAGACTGCTTCGTTTACTTTGAGGTAGAAACGAACAGTGTTCAGCCATTGGTTGGCAGTGTCCGGGGATCCATCAAAGGGTTCCGGGTTGCCGAGGCGGAGTTCGGTGGGTTTAGTAGTCATGGGGGTAAGGGGTGGCAGTGGAGGAAGGAAGATCTGTCCAGTGAGGGCGATTGGTGTAGGAGAAGGGGGAGTTGGGATGCGAGGGATAGAGAGGGAGGCGGAGAGTTGGTGAGAGAGGTCTAAGGTGTCGTCGTCCTCTTGTTGAGAGGGGAGAGCGAGGTCTGGTTCGAGGGAAGAGTCTTCATTGTCAGATGAAGTTTCAGAGGATTCAGAGAGTTCCTGAGGGGAACGGTTTCGGGGTGGTCCCCACAGGGACAGGGGGGGTCAAGGTCGTTGGGCAATGGTGGAGCGGTACTACAGCGATGGTAGCCGCGAAGAGTAGCTTAGATCTTTTGTTATGCTTGGCCTGGATAGGGACGAGCGTAGCCTCGAAAGACTAAGGTTCAAAGGTTCAAAGATATAGCGTGCACTTAATGGTAGCACGAAGTCCAAGGAAGACGTTCCGTAGAGGAACATGAGGGTTTCAAGGTTCAAGGGTTCTGAGGTTCAAAGCGACTGGTCAAGTGCCAGAAGGAGCTTGAGACGAAGGAGTAGATTCAAGGTATTGATCGAGGAGATCTAAGCTAAAGTACAAGGATAGGTATAGCGGGTTTATATACCCGTGTACAAGACTAAGGGCAGGCATAATCAGGGCTGGTCATAGAACGTGATAGAAGGAGACGGAATGTGGAGGAAGTAATTGCTGACAAAGCAATTGAGATAAGAGATAGGGAGAGTAAGCGTTGGTGAGTCAGCGATAAAAAGAAATAGTGTCTGGGTTGAGAATCGAACAAGCGAGTTCGGTATAAGTACAATGACGAGTGCGAGAGAAGTGTAAAGAGAAGTGAAAGAAAGAACAAGTTGTAACATAACTGCTTGCTGTCGGAAAGTGTTTGCTCAGACCAAGGCAGATCCTTTTGTCATGTAAGAGAGAGCAAAGGCGATTTGTTTGTCATTGGTGTCATAGACTGCTTCATTTACTTTAAGGTAGAAATGAACAGTGTTCAGCCATTGGTTTGCAGTGTCTGGGGACCCATCGAAGGGATCAGGGTTGCCGAGGCGGAGTTCAGTAGGTTTGGTAGTCATGGGGGTATAAGGCGGTGGTGGAGGATTGAAGATTTGTCCAGTGAGGGCAATTGGTGTAGGGGAAGGGGGAGTTGGGACGCGAGGGATGGAGAGGGAAGCGGAGAGCTGATGAGAGAGGTCTAAGATATTGTCGTCCTCTTGTTGGGAGGGGAGGGCAAGGTCTGGGTCAAGGGAGGAGTCTTTGTTGTCAGACGAAGTTTCAGAGGATTCAGAAGGTTCCTGAGGGGAACGGTTTCAGGGTAGTCCCCAGAGGGACGGAGGGAGTTGAGGTCGTTGACCAATGGTGGAGCAGTACTACAGCGATGGTAGCTGCAAAGGGGTAGCTTAGATCTTTTGTTATGCTTGGCCCTGGGTAGGGATGAGCGTAGCCTCAAAGGACTAAGTCGAAGGGTTCAAAGAGATAGCGTGCACTTAATGGTAGCACGAAGTCCAGGGAAGACGTTCCACGAAGGAACACAAGGGTTTCTAGATGTTCAAGGTTCAAGGTTCAGAGCAACTGGTCAATAGCCAGAAGGAGCTTGAGACAAGGGAATAGATTCAAGGTGATGATCAAGGAGATCTAAGCTAGAGTACAAAGGATAGGTATAGTGGGTTTATATACCTGGTTACAAGACTAAGGGCAGGCATAACTAGGGCAGGTCATAGAAAGTGATAGAAGGGAGCAGAACGTGGAGGAAGTAATTGCTGACGAAGCAAGTGAGATAAGGGATAGGAAGAGTAAGCGTGGGTGAGTCAGCGATAAAAGAAATAGTGTCCACATTGAGGATCAAACAGGCAAGTTTGATGCAAGTACAAGACGAGTACAAGAAAAGCATAAGGTGAAGAGAAAAAGAAAGAACAAGTCGTAACAAATAGCACATGCAATGTGGGACGACTATGTTGAACTCAGACAGGCACAGGGGAACGACATCAATATGTAGTTGTGCTACAGAATACATGCATCATTCATACATTCCAATACACGACATGAATGCAAGTACAACATTCAAGTACAACATTCAAGTACATAAAGAGAATAGAGAGTTGTCAATCATAGTCATTGTACATAGAATAGTCCAAGTTTGAACTTGCATCATCATTGCTGGCAGCGACAAAATGATTGGTAACCGTGGTAGACAAAGGGTTAGTGTTTGACCCCACAGTGCTACTGAAGTACAAGTCAACTGGATAACCTCCTGCATCATATCCTGCAAACAAGGAAGAAGCTGTAGATGCCAGTGGAGAGAAAGTGCAGGACAACAATTGAGAGGGATTGGATGTTGGAGAGGTAAAACTGGATGATGATGGAAAGACTACAGGTGGCACTGTGCCAAACTTACTCTCGTACCAGTCCATTGCAATCTTGCAGCAGACTTGAACATCCATCAGCTCAGCATATGTCTGGCAGAGACCCTCGTTGCTGATGAATTCAATGGCCAATTTGCTGTGAACTTTCGAGGGCATCAGAGTGGCATCTTGATTGAGATTAGCTAGTGCAGTCGATCTGAATGCTGAGGCCGAGGAGGCAATCACTGGGGGGAGTAGAACAGCAGGAGCGGGAGTGGTGTCTGGGCCAGTGGATGATCCAGCAAGTATGTCCTGAAAGGTTTGCATGCAATCCATTGCACGATTAAGGGCACCTGTCATGCCTGTGATTGCAACGGCACTCGCCATCATAGACTCAGCATTGGACACCTTGGAGCATCTGCTGGGGACAGAGCTGACAATCTTGCGGAAGATTTGCTTTTCACTGCCTTAGATGCTGAGGATAAAAGGCTGGTTCAAGATGAGGAAGGGGCCCAGCAAGACCTTTCTGAGGTGGGGTGCTTTCCACTCTGGCTCTGTGAGGATGTATTGGGATGTGATGTGCACTTGCCGGTCTTCGAGGGTCCATTACGACTGGGGGGGGTGGAGTGCATCCAGTGAGGCACACATTCTGCTCTCCAAGGGGATATCAAATTGTGGGGAGGAAGAGACTTGGGTGGGTGCATTGGACTGCAATACAGGCCCAGGAGGGATCATGTTGAACTGCAAGAAGGGAATATTGAACTGTGAAATGGGAGGAACAAAAGTATTGGCCTGTGACAAGGGTAGAGTCACTGGGTCCAGTTGCCTAAGCATCGACAACGCGCTGCACAAGGCTGAGTACTAAGTGCTGGGGTTGGATGAAGTAATGTCCATGCTGAGGCCCATCAAATAGTTCGGGTCCAGATCAAAAGCAGTAAACATTGTGTTCCCCTGGGCTCCATCGTTGCTGCTCTCAGCACACTGCTTCTCTATGAAGAGATCAGAGTAGTCAACCTCTCAACTTGTCAGGCCACCCTCGGGTGCCACCTCTGAATCCCCTTCTTCCAAGTCCCTTCAACCCCCGATTATGTCACCCTCAGAGAATGGTTGGTCTGCACACAGTATCCTCATCCTAGAATAGTAGAGCCATCCAGTGTTGTGATGGTCAATCAAGTGCTCAGTCTTGAATATAACTCTTATTATAGTTCTCATGTGAGTGGATCAGGGTACTTACATTGGATGTGGTGTTCATGAGATATTACTCCCAGGCCTGGATATCCTCCTCTGATGTCTTATTGATGTTTGCGCCAAGTTCATCATCCCATTGACCACATCCTGAAGATCTGTTGTACCTGTCTATGGCTCTGTACTTTTTCTTCAGCTGCAGGCAGATTTGATCAGTGCTGTAAGAGCTATGTCATAGACACATTTCAACATACTCCATTAAACTTGGACCTGATTTGTGTAGCAATCAAACCACATTCCATATGGTGTGCCACTGTATTGTAGACTGTAGGGGTAAAGGATGTTGCTTGCCCCATCTTCTGTCGCTGATCAATAAGAAGATCAAGTAATTGAATTGTGAGGGGTTCGCTCCATTTGAAGTGTTGACCTGAAACCCTGGATGGAGCTTCTTGCTGCATGATCTGCAATGCCTTGATGCTGCAGAGGATGATGAAAGAGGTGAATCCTAGGAGCACTCTGCGCAGATAATCGATAGTGAGGTGGGTGCAAAGTTTTGAGGGCATTTTGAATGGGGGCACAGCAAACTTTTCAGACTCCACCTAGCTCATTATTAGATGAACTGAGTCAGGTTGGAGTTACGCGAGTACAAATGCTTCATACTTGGTAGGCATTATTTTACGGAATGTCAACAGGTGGAACTTGTAGCCAGTCTAACCATGATACCTAGCACTGTGGATCCAAACTGACTCTTTTGCACACTTTTACATTTATGTTTATTTTGGTTTGGTTTTGCATGTTTGACCGACTTCCTTGACCACTCAAGTTGTCGAACCTCTCAGTGTGTTATGCGTCTCAACGGTCAGGTTGTTTGTATTTCAATGCCTCATTTTACCTGCAGTCATGTCTCATGGAGCCTCAAATGGTGAACCTCAATATTGCGGGACATCCTTTACAGCCATACAGAATTCGAGCACAGGCACTGAAGGTGCTGAAGCAAGAATTCAGGAGTTAGCATACATTGGTATCCTTCTATAACCTTCAATCTAGTCATATTTTGACCAATAGCTACATCTTGAGTTCTCTCACTATGTCTTTTTTTTCCGTGCAAGGACATTCAATACCACTCCACATCAACAAGCAAGGTTTCAGCCCAAGTTTTACGGTAGCGGGTTTTGCCACGGATATGGCGCTTTTGTGTTATTGTCGGAATGTGTCAGGTAAAAACACCGTCACAGGACGCTGAACAGGTTTACGACACCTTGACATTAAGTTGCTGTGATATGGCTAGTAAGCTCTGTAGTCAGCTTACGGTCATCACCTCCTTCAGACACATGAAAGCATACGCACTCCTCGCGGCGCACAACCTCGCAGTCCTTTTGGGGTTCAGGTGTGGAAGGAGACCGGCGGTGAGAGGATCACACGGATCGTACCCTAGCAACGCGTCAGCACCAGTTTTAGGTAAATTATTTCCCGAGGGCGGATCATTTCAAACAGTGGCGGGCATCAACGTCGTCCGTGGATTGATTGATCGTCGATAGGGAGGAGATGGACAACGAACGTGTGCAGAGAGGCGAGCGAGGTGTGCTCTGCGAAAAGCGGCAGTGGGCGACGGGGCAGATTCATACGGGGAGGTGTACCTGACAAACACGGACGAGGCGCGAAAGAGGGCAGAAGATGAGACGGAGCGCTTTGAGGCATTGCTCCAGGTCGGACGTGACGCGTGACGAGTTGGGAACACCGCGATAACTTCAACCTGCCGACCTCGAAGGCACATGGACCTGTCCTAGACCAATCGTTTTCCAGCTGCTCATCGTCTGGATGCCTCCATGCTGGACAGGAATGCGAAGTGAGTAGAAACACGATGCAGCCCCACCATAACTTGGGCATAGAGGCCTCGCTGATCCGCTAGCATATTTCATCTGTCGTGATGCGTTGACAGCCACAATTTACAAAGCAGTAGGGAGCCGCGTTGGTTGTGGCAATTGGATTTCTTCGCACAGGTGATCCATATGTCCAATCCTGAGGTCTGACCACAGATGAACAGGTACTGCGCTGTGCTGTATACATAACCTTCATGTCAACATCACCGTTCGTCTCCGTTATTTTCGTGATAACGAAGGCACACTCACATAGCCCATCGGTCTGTCTATCGTTCAAGGGTCCTCCGTCCTCTCTCCTTGTCACCATACCTGAGTGTTGAAGCCAATATTTACGACATCAAACAATTCCTCCAAAGTTAATTGTTCAAATGCAAGGTTGCTCCAGTCCTCTCTTCTGTGATAACGCCGTGTCGTGGTAGGATGGTCATTCATAGGACGGATAGCAGACAATAAATAGCTTGCCTGTATCCTCCGAGAGATCATCAACGACCCATTGGCCCCGCTCGCAATCGTTCGTTGTAGTTGAAGTTGTCACCATCGCCCTCACACCTCATGTCCTCTGACCTACAATCCACCTTGCAACTCCTCGTTCTAAATAACTATGCATCTCGTACGGTCGCCCGTTACTCCTTTAAAGATTCATCTGACCATCTGACATACCAATCTAGTCATTGTCGTCACTGTCGTTGTATATGATTATAGTGAGTGATGCGTTCGACAGCGTTTCCCGTTCATCACCTCTGCAATGTCAAATCCTTAGTCCTCACCTTCTCAAGAGAGGTATCTCATTTACTCTCTACACCTGTTTCACGGCTAACGATCTACAAAGATAGAGTATGTTTGGGTGAGTCGGAGTTGTCAATTTTCACCCAAATATACCTTCAATAATTTCACAGTGCAAACCTTGGACCTGCGTCTCTACAATGTTTCTTGTCGTGCGTACAATCCTTTCGGGCACTTCGGCACTCATCCCCTGCGCTGATTGTGCCCATAGGTCCGTTACATCGGCCTTTATTGGATAATGTAGGTGTAGGGCCAAGCCACCTTTGAGCATGGTTAACCATGACCCCACTCTCAGGACCATCGCACTCAGTATGTTCAAGGTCTAAACTAAGATCCATTAACTCAACCAGTACACTCGCAGTCGGCAGTTCCTTTATTTCTGGCCCCCTGGAAGTCAGTTTTTCCCCATCGTGCACATCGACGATCACTGACAGTCCGATTCCTATAGTTGTATGTATCTTACGTTTGAAAGAAATCTTGGATTTCTCATAGTCAAATAGATGTAAGCACGTCAATGTACATGTTCCACAATGTCAAAATAAGGAGAGGATATTTCAAAGGTAATGTGATGTATCTTGCATTTACTTGGGCATTTGGGGTGTTCCTATCTGCCGCCGATCGTGAGTTACATCAATGACTGATTGCATCTTTCTCTATGTTGATCTGCGTCATAGTGGTGATGGTTCTCCGTGTTTACGCGATGTGGAATCGATCCAGAATGATTCTGGGTTTTCTCCTGTTCATTTTTGTGTCGCAAGTCATCATTACTGTCGTTTTTGATGGAATATACCACAGTTCCAATACCTACTTCCCAGGTATGCATTAAATTGGATGTATCACCACGACGG
>JBBPTD010001330.1:0-10680 GCA_038093895.1 Boletus aff. mottiae
CATGGTCCATCCGTGTACTATATCGTCCTCGGACGTACTCTCCTTTTCTTCCTCGAGCTTCGTCTTGAAATACCCACATCCCACATCGGAATCGCCGACACTCAGTAGAAATCGCGTGTCGTCTTGTATAGGTGCTTGGCTGGTCTCCGCTTGTCGCTCGACCGTCGAGGCCCCGCTCAACGTCCCACTCTCAGACTCTCAGTTCGTGTACGCAACATATATTCCTAGACAACCATCAAAGATGACCGGTAGACCCGTAATGGAGTGCCCCATACTAGTCTGGATGCTCTCACTCAACCGCGATGTCACGACAGAGGTATGTGTTGCGTGCGTGTCTTTGCACTGTGCTACTGCGGCTCGGATTTTCCGACGCATCGCGAATTACCCCGTTTTGATAACTGTGTTCTGTTTTTCTCGCCCAGGAATACGACAATTGTTATAATCTCGTGAGGGAGTGTTCGCCACATGCGAGGATAGCCTATGATTGCACGTCTATCGAATCATTTCGTGAGTCCGAGTCCTCCCTCCCCTCCCTCCCCTTACTCATGCGGGGTTTTTGCAGGCCAGATCATATCACAAATGTTACCACTCCTCACGATGCGCCACAGACGGATATTTATCAAGAACAAAGTGGAAGGATTGCGAAACCCCAGACGGGAAACACTGGATAGAGCAGGTTTGTCCGTCCAGCCGTCTTCTTCTTGCGCCTCGTCCGCATTCCCGAAAGTACGCTCATCATCCTCGGGGTGTTAGAAAAAATACACGATATGACGTAATTTTGTACGAGCCAGTCGGCAATTAGCTTAAGGTCTCGGAATCTGGCCGATAGGTATCATCAAACCCGGGCGTGTCGACCCACACAACACGACGACCATGGTGCGAGATAGGGTATGGTGTGACATCCTTGGTGTCGGACTCGAGGAGACCCGCTTTTCGTTGCTCTGTATTCCCAGTGAGTTTGTTGATCAACTGATCTTAACCTGAGAATTATGTGCCAAGAGTACTACTGAAAACACTCTTACATTAGTCTTGCCGGACCCAGTGGGCCCCATAACACTGTTTCACTGCGTCAGCGCACTGACGACAATCCGGAAGAGAATACCCACATGATAATAAAGTCGCCTGGGTCTGGCTTGAAGCGGTCCTTGAACAACATCATGTCACTTTGGGCAGAGTTATCGGCAGTGGACGTGGTCGGGCAGAGGGAATGGAGTAGGGTCGTCAAGTTCTGCAAGGCAGAAGTTGGGCACTCTCGTGTATTCGCTCGTGTTCAACGACTGACTAAGTCGCCTTGTAGCATGTCCTGGAGGTTCCATGACGTCTCGTGTGAGCAAGTCGTGCAAAGCGCGTGTCTGGAGTCTGGCTAACTTACTACCCATTCTCCGTTCGTTCGGCGCATGGCACACAGATATTTGAAGGTTGGGCATGGGCTTGATGGAAGTCCACCAAGACCTGTTGATTACATAACGGACAAGTTGAGCGGGATAGATCGCGCGAGCATCATGATGATATGGAAAGCGGAGCACGGGTTCAAGACCTCGTGTTTCTGTTCCGCATTCGAGGGCGCACAGTTTGTTGCTTGCTTCCCTCACTCATGGTACTCCTCCTTCGTCTCTTCTGGTAATTAGAGTATGGTTTGTAACCGAGGTTTGAAAATTTGACCCTTACATCGAATCACGGGTTTCAACTTCGCATCCACAGAGACTAGCGCGAACATCTATCCTTCCCCAACCACCACTCCCCCAGCATCTTATGCCACGTCCCCGAGTCACCAACATCTTCCGAACCACCCCGGATCCAGCGTTCCAGATAATGCTGCAGTTCGTGGCACCCAGTCAAGTAGTTCCATCGACGTGGATGACATAGTAATCGCGTATGTTCTCCTGGAGTTACGCTTTGTATAAGTCAGACTTATCCTGTATTCCATTAGGGTAATGGGGATTACAAGGGCGGGGAAGAGTTCAGTAAGCTATCGGTGCGAGACTCTACACTCCATGCTCATGTATTCGCAGTTCATTAACAAGGCGGCTGGGAGAACGGAGATCGTGATAACCAACGACTTGGCATCCCAGACGCGAACGGTACGACCTGTCCGCTGTTTCCATCCTGACGGTCGTCGGAATGTTGTCTTGGTGGATACACCCGGATTCGACGATACACATCTTTCTGACGCTCAGACTCTAAGGATCTTAGCTCATTGGCTGAAGGAGACGTGAGTAGTGCTGAGAGTGGTCGAGCGTTGACTCAACATTTACAGGTACCAGAACAATATCAAGCTGTCTGGTCTACTTTACCTCCATCGGATCTCAGACAACAGGATGGCAGGAACCCCGCTCCGGCATCTTTCCGTATTCAAAGAGCTGTGTGGCGAAAATAGCATGAAGAACATTGTCCTTGTTACAACGATGTGGGACGTCGAAGACGAATCAGTTGGTTCCGAGAGGGAAGAACAGCTTCTCTCTGTCTTTTGGAAGGATATGATCCGCCTCGGCTCGCGCACTTGTCGTTTTCGAGGCACACACGAATCAGCTTGGGAGATCATCAGTTGTTTGGACTTGGAGAGATCCGGCCAGAGACGTGCACCACTTCAGGTTCAGCAAGAAATGGTTGACCGCAGGTTGCCGCTTCATCAAACAATAGCAGCAAAAACTTTGCTCCGTTCCCTCACCATGCGTGTAGGAAAAGCTAAAAAGCTCTGGACAACGCTGCGTAACAGGGCTCGTGGGAGAACCTGCCCAACAGAGGATCCGTCTCTCCTTGAGTTGCATACATCCCAAGACCGGTCGTCCACAATCGGATCAAACTCTTCGGAGGCTAGCTGGTCTGTAATTTCGTTCCATGAATTACCTCTCGTGTTCCTACTCCCCTGTTTAGGCCAGCCGAGAGCACCCTCTCGGGTTGTAGTGTGAGTGGCCGACAGAATATATCCTCAGCTACAATCGAAGTTCTCGGGATTGACCATCAGAGGGTTGACATATACAACGTCCCCGTGCTTCGAGAAATAATTGGGACGGCCTTGAGGATAGCCCATATCATCCAGGTCAGTACCCCGCTCTTGACGGTCGAAACTGCTCAGAGGTTCTTAAGGGGATGGGCGGCACTCATCATGCGATCGTCCAAGTGATAGAGTACTCTGGACGGCTGCTCAATGAGATCACTCAGCACGCGATGCGATCTGCCAGTGTGCTGTCCAGAGATATGAAAAGAGCACTGAGTACTTTTCAAAGGTAGGTTGCTTGGAGTTGCCGTAGCCAAGAAGGGTCACGCATACTTACCGTCACCTCAGAGACTTCAACAAGCTTGAAAAAGCTGTGACAAACATTTCAGGTAGATACAGTATTGCTCGCTTCTTCTTGCAGGAGGCGGACCTTCAGACGATTACGGTATGCACCGCCTCGATAAAAGCCGTCTATGATAAACTTGATGTACGATTATCTTCGACACCCGAGCTCGATCTCGCTAACGGTGTGACATAGATTAAGCTTGCCATCGACAATCGTCATGCCATTTCACGGCTTGACGATCAAGTGACGGAGCTATGGGCCAATCCAGCGCAGGTGGGTTCACTCCTTACATTCACTGCGTTGTTTCTTATTTTTGTATCAGCGGCAGTGTGAATGTGGAATGCACGACATTCCATCTGGAGACGCACAGGAAATGGGCAGCCATCCACTTCCACGAGTCTGACTTTTCAATCCTCGCAATTACTAGGCACCTACATGATTCCGGCAATCAGCTGTAACTTAGAAGTGCTGGTCACTAAAACAAGGAAGGTCTAGTTCGTCGCTATTATGCTCATGATATGTACTGTTGCACGTATATAACTTTTACAAGCATTCTTGATTTAGCACTAGTTCTACTATGGAGTCTATGTTGGCTTTCCCACTGCAAGACATCCTGCCACCATCAACGTTAACAACCGAACCAGAGGGCCCTGTGTCGAGATGAGCGTCAAAACAGGGGGGTGAGTGTGAAGAGAGAACCTTTGGTGATTGGCCTCACTGGCATGAATTACAGTTGGGAGATCGGGCCACCGAGTGCTAGAAACAATCCCAATAGGTCATGCGTCTATTAGGCTATTCTGCGGAACATGAAAATCTTACCCTTTCATACTTACTCACAGGGTGGTATCTTGGGCTCGGGTCCTTCAGGTCCCTCTGTTCCCCCTGCCCACCCGGCGCTTCTAGTACCGTTCCTGCTCCCTCTTTCTTGGTGCTTTAATTTTTTTTCCAAAAAAAACAACCATATCTAGCCTATCTGTACATACTTGATCTCGTGCAATTGCATTCTCGTATTGACCTCTTTCGTTGCTTTGGTGTGCAGTCCGAAGTTTTTCCCAAGAGTTGGGGACTTGGCGCAAGCGCGCCGTTACCGATGTATATCGTATATATGACACCCTGCATGCAGGCACGATCGTGGCTGCGCATGCATCGTCGAGATGCTGGTGGAATTGGCTGTGCGGTCATTGGACGGGTCGTGACGCAAAAGCCCGAAGGCGGTCGGTCCGAGGAAAAATGCTACCTATGCACGCATTTTCATAGGGGGTGTGAGGCTCCGTGCACTACCTGGTGTCCCCGGTTAAGCAGGGGGCCTGGGTAGCTTGATACCCACTAAAACCACAAGATTCGTGGTCGAGTCGGGTGGTAGGGTTTTGGGGTCGGTGATGAGCTGGGCTGTATTCAGCACCGAGTCGACTTGTGTGTGCATCTTCTCACCGATCACGATATCGCTATTCACGTCAGTCGACCCTCGTATCAAGGAAAGCCCCGTATGAAGGATACGACCTCCACGCATGGTGCACAGCGAGCGTCTTGCCTCCGACGTGCACGGCAGCATGCCACAGCAAAATTTCCGCCTTGATCTTGCTCGTTTCGATCAGCGGCGGTCTGGTTGAATTCAATTGACGATGGATCTTGGCTTACCATCGTTGGAAATGCGGGATTGTCGGCGTGGAGCCGCATTACCAGTGAGTATGGTCGTCGCCAAGGTACCAGAGTGCGTTTCCATGGAAGAAGGATGAACCAGAATATTCGAATGCGAGTTCGAGGACAGAGTCGACTTGCCTTCTCACACCCTCGGCTTGGCATGCGCACGCCCTGGTCGTCGATCGTGGGGTGATGGTAATAGCTGGAGCAGCTACGATGCCGCGGGTATCAAACCTCCGAACGCATTGCGACTCGCTCTAGCTTTTGCATGCAACGGTTGCAACCGGCCTCGTCGTTCCTTCAGACAACCACTTTTATCTTTGAATCTGACGGAGAACGCACAGAAAGGTCCATGTCGTCCGTCGTTATACCTCGCAGAGTGCATTGAAACGGTATCAAGTACGAGCTGCTTGTCACCTCGACCTGTCTAACTCGGCCCAAGCCATTCCATCTCCTCTCGGGCGATACCATCGATTGGTGGCGATGATTGTAGGTGCACCTGCGGTGGATTGAACGTTGGTCGACTATCCAGGAATGGCCTCTTCGGTTGCGTGCACTACCCAGGGTCGTACAAGTACTGCCCAACGTTCAAACGTCCACTGTCAAACGCACGCGCCCTTGGTCGGTTCCGGGCACGGGATACGACTCGGAAATGCAAGCACCCGGTGATTGTACGCCGTGAGTATGTACGTGACGTCCCATTTTCATTTTCGAGCTTGACTTGACATCATTTCCAGGGGCTCGCAGATGGAACATAGCATCAATGGGACTTGGCCTGGTCTGGTGTTATCATACATGACAAGTCGACACAGCCTTGTCTAGTTCGGGACCTCGGTATGAGGTATAGGCAATCGATTTGCCCGTGCCACCGACCTGTGACGTGAGACGAGCGCATCAATATTCTTGGCTGGTGGTCAAGTATGGCATAGCGTACAGGTGAACCACTGGCATTGACATCGATCCCCGATGTGGCATCGTCGTTGTACACTGTCGTAACGTTTACGGTTTGCAAGCATCTTCAAGTTGTGGCCCCCTCCGACGTGCATAGTGGCAGCGTGCCACAGCCTGATTATTGTCCTTTTCAGGAACGTTGCGGCTGAGTGGGCATTACTATTACTTAGAGAGGGGACTGGGACCCGAAGGGTCCTGGCGCTGAGTCTGTGTGCGAAGAGGGACGCTCGGGCTTGCATCCTGTTTGCTCGTCCGTCGGGCACCCCTCTCAGGCTCTGAGGATCGGGGTCGGACCACCCAGCCGAAGATTGGCGTGCATGGGGTGTACAGTACGAGTAGGGACAGGTAGGAAAAGCAGGGGGTGGAAGCGGTTTCGAGTCGGCGAAAGCTCTCGTCAGGGGGCTTGATCGCTACCCCTACCGCTTATTCTTCCGAGACCGTTTAGGATACCAGCTACCAGCCTTACGCCCTCCCAGAGGAGTGGACCTCTCCTGCTAAGAGGAGCTGCAGAGGTGCTAGGACATGCAAACGGTACGACCTCCGGTTAGGCTGGTCGCAGATGGGGGTTAGTATGAGTGGATGGGTGGGAGCTTCCAGCCAGGGGGAATCCCAGATATACTGGCTCGAGGCCAGGTCTCCGAGTCCCACAGGTACTTCGGGACATCGATCGGCATTTAATCGCTGCCATGTGGCCGTGGGATCCAACTTCACCATCTAATAGACAGATTTCACAAGTTGTTCATGACTGGTGTCGAGTAATTTACTCCTACTAAACCGTTGTGGGGAACGTCGGAGCAAAACAAAGTTGTATCCTCATCGAAATGTCAAACCGTACAATATTGCCTTGCTTACGAGGCCAGTATTCGCAGCCAATCTCGAGTAGACAATAGACGAGGACGATAAATAGCTAGTGCGAGAACCAGCGACAAACATACTAGGTACGCTAATGGAAACACAAAAAAACGGGCAGAGAACTCACAGGGTTGCAGGGAAACCGAAATCATGAGAAGTTTCTAACTAAGCTTGCGGTCAATGCAACTCAACAACTTTCTGTAAAACGTAGCATCCCATCAGAATCACAGATCATGACAACGAGCTAGACTTACTGCACGGGAATTTTCTCCAGACAGCCGCAGAAAAACACGCCTGATCAGTGGGATCTTCATCTCTTTTAACTCCTCGAATATCTTCTTTGCCTGTGCCTGCGTTTTATCGCGACTCTCCTGCAGAACCCTGACCGAATTTGGATCGTTCTGCCATTTTACCTCTCCCTCGAGCCCCTTCAGCGTCTTCTTCTGCTCCGCCAGGTCCTTCTGGAGCTGCTTATATATAAACTTGGCGGCCTCAGTCTCGTTCAAGCGCTTCCGCTGTTCGACGAGCTCTTCTTGCAGGAGAAGTGGGTGGCAGTCATTCCCCATCCAGAGAAGATCCTCTACAATACCCAACGCAGAAGATGATGAATTGTGGAACCGTCTAGCAAAAGCGCCTCCAGCTATTAGTCCCTGCCAAAACTTGGATGCGAGCTGGGTCTCCCTTTGTGCTGCCACATCTTGGTTCTTCGCTTGGTCCCACATGGTCGTAACCAGACGCGTTCGGCATAGTGATGTGTCGCCGCAAAGCCGACCAAATATCTCGAGGTTCATGCGAGTAGATCTGGGCATGGAGTTGTCGATGATCCTATGGAAGTAGATCATCCCAGCAATTTTGAGCGTGGTCCCATCTGGATACCTTTGCATGCGTTAATAAGGGGGTTACAATCACTCGGACATGGCATACTTCTGTATAAGCCAGTCGGCAATTAGCTTCAGGGTCTCCGAATCCTTCCGATGCGTATCATCGAAGCCAGGGGTGTCGACCAACACAACACGGAGGGAGGGAGAATAGTACGGGATAGGGTATGGAGTGACATGCTGGGTGTCGGACGCGAGGCCACCCGCCTCTCGCCGTTCTGGATTCCCAGTGAGTTTGTTGATGAACTGATCAGTCCTAACCTGAGAATTTGGCGTCAAGGGTGTTAGTGCAAAGACACTCACATTAGTCTTCCCAGTTCCCGTTGGCCCCATAACACTGTTTTACATAATTGCGTCAGTACTGACGATAAACATGGAAGAGGATACCCACACAATAACAAAGTCAGCTGGATCTGGGTTGAAGTGGTCTTCGGATGACATGCTTTCAAGTTGGGCAGAGCTAGTGACCGTGGACGTGGCCGAGTGGAGAGGATGGTGTAGGGGCGTCAAGTTCTGGAAGGCGCTATAAGCTGGGCATCCTCATGTATTTCTTCGTGGCCATTGATTGACGCTGCATGGAGGATGGCGCCAGGGCCCTGAGGTATATTGTAAATTAACGAGTCGTGTAGAGCAGGGCACACTTGAATCATGATATTTGACCGTTGGGCATGGGGTTGAAGATAACCGTCAGTTCCAACCTAGAAAGTCACGTACTGGCGATACAAGATCGTATAGTCCAAGCATGGGTTGACCAAGTTATGTTCCATACGGGGCTGCGACGCCGATCGCCGATGTACGGCATGACTGGCTAAAAATGATGGCGCATTGACATGTGGGTTTGTTCAGGCCTAGTTGCTTGCTTCCTTCACTGACACTCTAGGTTCCTCCCCACTCGTCTGAATAGAATATGACTTACCAAAGCTTGACCACTTCCATGAGGGACGCTACCTCCATAACCCCGGCTACAGGTAGGTTAGCAGCACACGTTTACTCTTGCCTCACCACTTCCCTGCCGCTCCTAGAACACCATGTCACGTCCTCGAGTCACCAAGTTGAGCGTTCTCCGCACCTCCCTGGACCCAACGATCATGATCATGCTGCGGGTCGCTCTGCTAAGTCAAACAACCATTCCCAACCCATCGGTGAGGACGACATTGTAATCGCGTACGTTTCCTAGAGCTGTGCTTTATGGGACTCAAACTTATCATGTATTCTATTAGGGTAATGGGGATTACGAGAGCGGGCAAGAGTTCAGTACGTTGTTGGTGCGAGACCCTACGCCCCACACTGAGCCGTTGATAGTTCATCAACAAGGCGGCTGGGAGGACGGAGATCGTGATAACCAACGACTTGGAATCCCAGACGCGAGCGGTACAACCTGTCCGCTGTCTCCATCCTGACGGTCGTCGGAATGTTGTTTTGGTGGATACACCCGGATTCGACGACACATATCTTTCTGACGCTGAGATCCTAAAGATCATAGCTCATTGGCTGAAAGAGACGTGAGTGGAATCGAGAGTGTGGTCGAGCTTCGCTTGACTCAACATCCACAGGTACCAGAACAATATCAAGCTTTCTGGCCTTCTTTACCTCCACCGCATCACAGACGTCAGGATGGCCGGAACCCCTCTAAGGCATCTTTCCATATTCAAAGAGCTATGTGGCGAAAATAACCTGAAGAACATTGTGCTTGTTACGACGATGTGGGACGAAGTTGGCGAATCAATTAGTTCCAGGAGGGAAGAAGAGCTTCTCTCGGTCTTCTGGAAGGATATGTTACGCCTTGGCTCGCCTACTCGTCGTTTTCAAGGCACCCTTGAGTCAGCTTGGGAGATCATAGATTGTCTGGAGAGGTCTGGCCAGAGGCGCACACCACTTAAAATTCAGCAGGAAATGGTTGATCGCGGATTGCAGCTTCATGAGACTACAGCAGCAAAAACCTTGCTCCGATCCCTCACCCAGCTTGCAGGAGAAGCCAAAAGGGTCTGGACAAAGCTACGTAACAAGAGTCGTCGGAGAATCCACCCAAGGGCTTAACTTCCTAAATTCTCTGGGGCATTTCTGACTTTTGCGCCCATGGAGATGCACAGAAAATGCACAGCCATCCGCACTTCCACTAATCAATCCTCCTGGTCACGGATCCCATAATTTCGACTACCACCTGTAACCTGGAAGTGGACAAGTTGGGCCATTACTATTGTGTTCGTGATATGTGCTATTTATGCTGTACGCATATAACTTTTTTGGCAAGCATTATCGATTTGGCACTTCTGTTCTGCCTCCGTCACCACGTCTGCGTCTGCACGTCAATGATGCTGACAGAAGCTTTCTGTCAACTTGAAATAAGTGTAGGTTGTACCTGGACGAGCAGCCGCAGTGTCGTTGCCATCTTTACATTTACATTTGCTTTGTTGGTGGATGTCGGCGGGACGGTTGAGCAAGATGTCGATCGTCGGTGACGACGAAGGAGGCGTCGATCCGGAAGAGTGACGCAGGCGGGTGGGCGAGCCAGGGTTGCTGTAGGGAAGACCATCGTGGTGGTGGTGATGGTGCGTGAAACGAAGAGAGAGCGCTCTGCACACAGCACGGGGCCACTATACGATTCCCTGCATGCAGGGATCCTGGGTGTGGCTGCGCATGCGTCGTCGAGATGCTGGTGTGCGGTCATTTGGACGGGAGGCATCGCCGGGCTATATTCAGTACATACCACGGAGACTCGACATGCATGTGTGTGCCAGTGCATCTTCTCACGTATTTCGACATCGCTGTTCACGTCAGTCAACGTTTCAACGCTCGTATCAAGGAAGGCCCCGGCAACCCACACGCATGGTGCACAGCGAGCGTCTTGTGGCCCTCCGACCTCGACGTGCATAGCAGCATGCCACAGCCTGATCAATGTCCTTTTCAGGAACGTTGCGATAAACCGCTGTGGAAAACGCTGGAGCAAAACGAATTGTATACTCATCGAAATGTCTAACTGTACAATATCGCCTTGCTTACAGGGCCAGCCCATCTCGAACTTTAGACAGGAACACAAAAATAAGGGCACAGAACTTCTCAGATTGATGCAAAGA
>JBBPTD010001331.1:0-10680 GCA_038093895.1 Boletus aff. mottiae
ACAGGGGATCTGCGAGGAATAAAGTGGAATCCACAATGGATGAGGCGATTGATGGTGTACACTTCTTTGGCTCGTTGACAAAATTGGGACTCAGTTTCATAGTTGAGGTATTCATAGAGGCGTGCGTCATGTACTGCATGGACATTAAGGTGTCGAGGGGGTTGGGGAGGTTTTTCAGGGGTTTTATGGGATCATTGGTTCATGGTGCGAGTTTGGTAAAGAGCCAAAGATTCGTTGGAGGATTCAGGGATGGAGATGATTTGGCAAGCCCAGTCAATGGTAGGGTTGGTTTTTCGGAGCCAGGGCAGTCCCAGAATGATGTTCTTGTTTCCACAATACATGATGTAGAAGAGGACTTTGTGAGCAATTCCTTTGATGTTGATGAACAGGGTAGTGGTGAAGCAAATGGCTCCACTCTTGTTCGTGGACTGGTCGACGTTTCGTATGGGGATAGGTTCGGAGAGTTTCTCGGTGGGGTGTTTGTGTTTGTGAACAAAGTCCCAGTCAATGCAGGATATATCAGCACCACTGTCAACCAGGGTGCGAGCATTGACAACTTTAGATGTGTGATTCAGATCGATAAGCTGAATGGGGAGTTTCATTGCTTTCGATGAAGAGGATACAACTACAGAAGCACATGTAAGGGAAGGAGAGACTTGCGTCGAACAAGTTCTCCTTTTCAAAAATCCCAGGAGAAGTGAACCTTTTGTACGGCCACTTCTTCTTCTTCTTCTTCTTCATCATCTTCGACCTCTTTTAACTCAGGGAGATCATCGACGGAGACTTTCTGAACCTTCTTTCCCTTTCGTCCCAGGGATGGAAAGTTAGGACATTCATTGCTAAGGTGTCTGCTCTTTCGGCAGCGGAAACAGAGTCCTTTTTCGATGCATTGTTTTCGCTCTTCAGGAGTGAGCTTGGCAATGCGGACTACGTCTACATCCATGGCGTTGGGGTCTTTTGGAGTGGGGGCGGGGGCGGGGGTGTTGAAGGAGCAGTAGGAGGTTTGGGATCCTCCAGTGCGAAGGTGGGCAACTTCCCTTGCTCTTTCGAATTGGGTATTGAAGTGGGCGGCCTTTTCGTACCATTCTTTGGCAGTGGTGGGGGGAGTGTCCATGGAGTAGATGCGGCGCATCAGGGGTTCAGGAAGTCCGACAGAAAAGAATCCAATTAGGACGTTTTCATCAGTAATGTTGGCAAGGGTGGTGTTACTGATGAAGCTGGCAGTGTAAGTGGCAAGGGTAGGGAGGTATTCCCCCTTTTTCTTGGGATGGGGATTCATACGAGTGTTGGATAGCCAAGAGATGGCGTTGGCAACAGTATCCTTGAGTACAAAGGTCTTTTTGAATGACTTACAGAAGTTGGCAAAGGTTCCGAAATGGATAGAGGTAGAGGTAACCACTTGCTGTCTGAAAGTGTTCGCCCAGACCAAGGCTGATCCTTTCGTCATGTAAGAGAGAGCGAAGACGATTTGTTTGTCATTGGTGTCATAGACTGCCTCGTTTACTTTTAGGTAAAATCGGACTGTGTTCAGCCATTGGTTGGCAGTGTCAGGAGAACCATCAAAGGGTTCGGGGTTGCCGAGGCGGAGTTCGGTGGGTTTGGTAGTCATGGGGTTACTAGGTGGTGGAGGGAGAGGGGGGAAGAAGATTTGTCCAGTGAGGGCGATGGGTGTTGGAGAGGGGGGAGTAGGAATGTGAGGGATGGAGAGGGATGCGGAGAGTTGATGGGAGAGATCTAAGGTGTCGTCGTCCTTTTGTTGGGAGGGAAGGGGAAGGTCTGGGTTGAGGGAGGAGTGTTCTTCATCCAACGAAGGTTCAGAGGGTTCAGAGGGTTCCTGAGGGGAACAGTTTCGAGGTATTCCCTAGAGGGACGGAGGAAGTCAAGGTTGTCGAGCAATGGTGAAGCAGAACTACAATGATGGTAGTCGTGATAGACAGCTTAGATCTTTTGTTACGCTTGGCCCGGGTAGGGACAAGTGTAGCCTCGAAAGACTAAGTCTAGTGTTCAAAGAGATAGCATGCACTTAATGGTAGCACGAAGTCCAAGGAAGATGTTCCACAAAGGAACACAAGAGGTTCAAGGTTTTAAGGTTCAAGGCGACTGGTCAATAGCCAGAAGAAGCTTTCGAAGTAGATAGATTCAAGGTGATAGTCGAGGAGATCTAAGCTGAGGTACAAGTGGTAGGTATTGTGGGTTTATATACCCGGTTACAAGACTAAGGGCAGGCATAACTAGGGCAGGTCAAAGAAAGTGATAGAAAGGAATAGAACGTGGAGGAAGTGATCACTGATGAAGCAAGTGAGATAAGGAGTAAGCGTGGGTGAGTCAGTGATAAGAGAAATAATGTCCAAAGTGGAGAGTCGAACTGATGAGCTCAATATTGGTACAAGCAAGAGTAGTAAAGAAGGAAAAGGAGGAAAAGAGTAAATCGTAACATCTGTGACTTGAACAGAGGAGTTCCATCATCCACTTCACTGTCCAATCTGTCTAGTTTCACTTGGGATGAGTATGTCTTCTCCCATATACCCATTGTTTGCACACATGTTTTGACATGTTTTCCATGTTGTTTGGTATGTTCCTAGTATTCTTATCATTGTTATGCTTGCCCCTGAATAGAAATGAGCATAGCCTTGAAAGATCAGGACAAGAGTTCAAAGAGTAAAGCATACACTTAGTGGTAGTGTGAAGTCCAAGGAAGATGTTCCATTAGGGAACACAAGGGTTCAAGGGTCAAGGGTTCAAAGCAACTGGGCAAGAGCCAGAAGGTGAAACAACCAGAACCCACCTAAGGGTCTAGTGTTTGTAGTTGTAAAAGTACTAGGGTGAGTTGTTCTGGAAAAACTCCAAGAGAAAAAGACTAGAGAGTCTTATACTACTTGGCTATAATATTTATACTACTGGTACATGCACACAGACCATGCAGTGCTTATCTACAGATACTATACTCATATTACTAGAACTGAGATCAGGAAACATGATGCAACATGAGTTGCATGTTTATTGGAGGATAAGCATACCTGTGTGAGCATGTGTTGGATAGGGGGCATGAGGTGTGCATGAGGTGCAACTCATGTAAGTCTGAAGTGTGTAGCCTCAAGATCAATATCATGGGAGAAAGTTGGGTTTTGTGGGAAAGTAAGCAAATGAGCAAACATAGGGGCTATTGGAGTATTCAGTGAATTGTGAGTGAATGAGCATCTGGAAAAATAGGGGTAGTTGTAACAGAAGGAGCTTAAGACAAGTAGAGTAGATTCAAGGAGATCTAAGCTAAAGTACAGGGAATAAGTATCACAGATTTATATGCCTGGATACATGGTTCAGGGCAGGTAAGACTAGGGTAGGCATAGATCACCATGAAATACAATGGAACATGGGGGAAGTAGGTTGCTGACGAAGCAAGTGAGATAAGAGATAAGGAATATGATGAGTCAGCAACAAAAAGCAAAAAAGTCCAAGTGTGAGGATCGAACATAAGAGTACAAGGTGAAACAAAAGAACAAGTCATAACAATCATAGTATGACACCACTGTTATGTCTGCTTAACCTTCTAGTCATTTAGCTACTAGTAGCAAGCATTTACTCTCATGGATTTTGGCAACATGGTGACTGGTGACAAAGACTCAGAGTATGAGGTGTAATAGATATGATTTAATGTGAGCATAGACAATTCTCAGAGTACATTGTCTTTGTGATTGCCCACAGATAGATCAAAGTGTATACAATTGCTCAAAACCAAGATCATATTTGTTACAACTTGCTCTTTCTTTTCACTTCTCTCGTACTTGTCTTGTACTTATACTAAACTCGCTTGTTCGATTCTCGACCCGGACACTATTTCTTTTATCGCTGACTCACCAACGCTTACTTTCCCTATCTCTTATCTCAATTGCTTCGTCAGCAATTACTTCCTCCACATTCTGTCTCTTTCTATCACGTTCTATGACCTGCCTCGAATATGCCTGCCCTTAGTCTTATAACGGGGTATATAAACCCGCTATACCTATCCTTGTACTTTAGCTTAGATCTCCTCGATCATCACCTTGAAATCTATCCTCTTGTTCCAAGCTCCTTCTGGCACTTGACCAGTCGCTCTGAACCTTGAACCCTCAAACCATTGAACCTTTGTGTTCCTTTGTGGAACGTCTTCCTTGGACTTCGTGCTACCATTAAGTGCACGCTTTCTCTTTGAACCTTTGAACCTTAGTCTTTCGAGGCTATGCTCGTCCCCACCTGGGCCAAGCGTAACATAATGCAGGAGTAATGCAGAACTGTAATTACAATTGATTGTGCACCACAGAAAAATCTACTAGTACAAGTTTTATTGCACAAGTTCTACAGGTACGGGTGCCCACATGTCCATGGCTGGATAGAATTGTGCTGCTTGAGATGGGGAGCTCAAGTGTAAAGGTACAGGACTATTGAGTCAACACTTACAGGTCAAAGTAAGCTGGTAGAGACACAGCAAAACAGGGGAGAAACCACACATACCACAAAAAACAAGCTGACACTAGTGAGCCAAACAGAAGATGCAGCTTCATTCAGTCAGAGCGACATGACTATGAAGTGGCAAAGCATGCGGCAAAGATGACACGCACAGAGGAAACTAACCCTAGTCAAAGGACAAGTTTGAATGTCTGAAATTCAAAGTTAGTGTTACTGCAGCTTTGGCTTGTAGCCAGCTCAAATCACAGCTGAGCTGGTGACTTTTTGTTTCCTCTCGACTCCAACTCTGAGTGTCCATGCTCAACATGAACAGCTATCCTGTGCCAGTGTATTCTCAAGGATTAGGATTAGCAGTGATCCTGATGAGTGCTGACGAGAGGCGTGTGACTTGTTTTTGGCTCACATTCCAAATTCCAATACTCATCTGCTCAACCAATTGTCAATTAGCAGTGGCAGTGAGTGTCCTGATACCTAATGAGTACTTGTGTACTGAGTACTTACTGAGTGACAAACCATTGCGGGACCGTGAATGTAACCTGACCATGTTGTATCCCTAGATATACCCATGATGTATACAGTGCATGCAATTCTACAAGGGGATACCAGCAAACTTTGCCTTGGTGCTACAGTTGATATGTTGATAATGCATAGGGTCAGGACCCTTCATGTGCCTATGCATTACCATGGTAATGCAAGACATCGATGTGTGACAAAGTGTGACAAGGTGTGTCACATCCTCCATGACACACACCATGCTACATACGATGTGATACACCAAGCTCATGCAGAGTCATCTGCCTCATGCTGGCAAACTGCTGCTTCCACAACTGTGCCTGAAAGCAACACAGCTGTTTTAACAACCCCAAATCCTCGCCATCTGCATACTCCAATACAGCCTTTTCAAGCTCCTCACACAACTGCATCGCCTTGACCCTTGTAACACACTGCTCCACTGGATCCTCATCCTTGTCTGTTTCGATCACCTCACCCCTTGCCACAGCCATCTCATGCTGCACAGCATTCACAATCTCTTCCTCACCTTTTTCACCTGTTGGGAATAACTCCACCTCACGGATCTCCATTTCCTCAGGAGGGTTGAGTAGCTCATCAAGAGTCGGCAGAGTGTTGAATACCCAATTTCTCGATTTGAGGGCATTCACAGAGCACAGGAGTTCGTCCTCAGCTGACTTGAGCTGGGGGAGATCCTTTGAATGGAGCGAGATCTGGATTTTGAGTCCAGGTCGGCACATCACAGCATCCTGAAGAGGTTTAATGGCTGTTAATGCAGCTTCAGTATCGCCTTTGGCATCCATGACAGCATGAAGGGTGGGTTGCCAGTCCACATCAATGAAACAGTTTCTAAGGTGAGCTTTGAGTCAGATTTCAGCATTTGGTAATGATAGGTCTGTCATTGTGAATTCGTAGATGATCTTCCATGCAAGATGATCAGTGTGTGGGTTTGTCAACTGGGATGACGATGGGAACTCAACCAGAGACCTAGAATCTAATTCACCACTTATGATGTAGCTTTCACTGTGCAAGGAAAAGTGAGTATGTTTCAAGTCAAAATCTTCAAATGACTCATGGCTGGATAGATGTATGATTTCAACAGTTTCGAATGGTCTTGGGTGTCACAGTGGCCCATGCCTCTTTTGCCATAACCATCGCTTCAAGAAGGTTTATTTCATACACATTTGCTTTCCCTGCTTCATCGCGATCAATTGCTCACCTGCTAAAATTACATCGGTACAGTGCCTTGAAGCATCATATAATTCCTGCATCACAGGGTTGGACAAAAGGTGTCATATTGGGCTCAAAGAACTCGAGCTGAATGTTTGCTGGTTCATAGGATATCGAATGGCCAGAGAAGTTATCAACCAATAGAAGAATGTGGCACTTTTCCTGTCACATTTGCATATCAAGTTGTTTTACCCACCTGATGGATTGGTGGTCATTGGTAGGGTCATGACAACACAGTGATGAAAAACCTTACTCTTTGAAAAGCACTGCAGTCATTCAAGCCTTTTTGTTGTTGCAGTAATAAAATTTCCACTCCTCTGAGGTTCTATATTTGAAGCAGCATGGTTTGGCTGCTTTTCTGATGAAAAACAAGTCAAGTTTTTCAGATCCGTCTGCATTGCATGTGATGCCCATTGTAATTCAGAATCTTTCTCTCTTTTTCCCACTCAGTTGCTTCGTAGCAAGGCCATGGTCAGGTGGAGCACTGGGAAACAGTAATCTTCAGATAAGTTAGACATGATACCAGTGAGAACTCACTATGGATTGAATGCAGTTTCATCCATGTTGAATCAGTCTTGTGGGGCATAGTTTGCAAGCAACTGTCGACACTGTAATCATTCAGCTTCAACAGCAGCAAGATCAACTGATACAGCCTCTCCATGCTGCTGGATTTCTTGGATTTTGTATGTTTTACAAAATGACTGTACCCAGCTGTCCCCTGACAGTCGCTCGGCCTCAGGAACCTGAAATTTATCCTCAAATCTCTTTCGTTTTTCCCTAAGCATAGGACCAGAAACTGTCTCACCCCTCTGCTCCATGTCCCGGACCCAAAACACAAGGACATGTTCAATATCTGGCCGGATAACCACTCAAGGCTGCTTGGATGACAAGGCACTAGGATTGTCATTAGCACAAGACTCCATTGTCAGATGTGCTCATAGTTTGCGAGATAAGGTTGATTGATTGAAGATTAATGTGCCTTCGTGACATGTGCGGAAGTGCTCCACAACATCTTCCTGTGAACTATCTGGGTGAGTGTCAACATAGGCATAGACAGAGAGTGTTACGACTGGTCCTACTGTAGCGGCGACGGCCAGTAGAACCAAGAAGTGGAACCTTAGCCAGCAGGTGGGCTACACGCTTCAGGGGGAAGGGTAGAGGGCATGATTTCTCAGGGTGAAGGGGCGTGTAGTTACAAGGAAAAGAGGTTCATAGTTGCTGGCCTGCTAAGGCAGCCGTCAAGGAGAATGTTGTTACAAGGGTACAATGCGGCTACCCGAAGGTAGACCAAGATGGGGTACAAGGTACAGAGACGAGAGTTTATATACTGTGCATGGCTGCGCACGGACCAAGACAAGAAAGGAAATAAAGACAGAGACAAGGAGATACGAGGAAGTCCGAGGAGATCTAAGGAACCAAGATAGTGGTACAGAGAGAACGAGGACACGGGGATCAAAGAGAAGAGAAGACAAGGAACCAGAGTAATGGTACAAGATCCGAGATAAGAGAACATGAGGCGAGAAGACGAGGGAACCCGAGATATGGGTACAGGGTCCGAGACATGAGGTGAAGAAGTCAGAGATGGGAATCAAAGAGAAGAGAAGACGAAGGAACCCAAGATATAGGTACAAGGTCCGAGACATGAGGCGAAGAAGTCAGAGATAAGTTCAGAGGAAGTCTAAGGAGATCTATGGGTAATGGCAAGGGGATGAGGGAGGCAGGGACGAGGGCGCGAGGGCGCGGGGTTTCCAGTGACGGGGTGGTCAGAGGAAGGCTTAGAAAAGAAAAGAGTGGCGCAACTGGGGGTTGCCAAGGTGAATTGTAACAGAGAGCCAGTCAGCAAGGGTGAGATTCTGGCATGATGCTGTTTGTTGTGATGGCCTTGCAGAGATTGCAGGCACATCTTTGGGCTGCTTCTGCTGTTTTGGTGGGCAATCAGCAGATTTATCATTGGGCTTCCATTTTGTTACGACTAGTCCCACTGTAGCGGCAACAGCTGGTGGAACCAGAGGTAGGACCTTAGCCAGCAGGTTGACCACGCGTTCAGGGGATGAAGTGTTGAGGGCAGGATTCCTCAGGGACGAAGGAACGCACAGTTACAAGGAGAGGAGGTTCATGGTTGCTGGCCTGCTAAGGCAGCCGTCTAGGAGAGGCAAGTGTGTTGATACAAGGGTACAAGGCGGCTACCCAAAGGTAGACTAAGATAGGGTACAAGATACATAGACGAGGGCTTATATAGTGTGTGTGGCTGCACATGGACCAAGACAAGAAAGGAAACAAAGACGAGGACAAAGAGATACGAGGGAGTCTGAGGAGATCTAAGGAACCAAGATAGTGGTACAGGGTCCAAGAGAAGACATCAGGAAAACCTCAATTTGTTTAATGATGACTTAAATGACTTAAATGTACTTGGCTCGAGAAAAACAACTAACTAAGACAATGTATGTTACCAAGTAGATTAAGTCTGATAAGATGGAGGCTCTTAACTCAATTTGTTTAATAATGACTTAGATAACTTAAATGTGCTTGGCTCGAGAAAAAAAACTGACTAAGACAACATATGCTAAGTAGATTAAGTCTGATAAGACAGATCTCTCTGTTGGCTTGCCAACCTTGATGACCGCGAAAATCACACACAACAAGGCTTGTTGTCGTACTTGAGCTGGGCAAGCAAGTCAATGGAGCAACGTAGTGAAATCTGGAACATGAATACTGACCAACAATGTGAGGAGAATGTATTGCGAGAACAAACACTGATTGTCCACCATTCCGATGAGGAATAGATTCGGAGGCACGTCTCCTGTGCAGTGGCGAGCGTCCCAGGGGTTATTAATGACTCGGAGGCTACCATCCATAATTTGTGCAGTGCAGTTGGAGTTGGTCTCTTCCCAATTGGATGTCAGTCAACTCTGGTTGTTGAGATCGTCAGCACAGAATGATTTGCGGCCCTCGTATTACCATTGTAAAGACCTCCACGTTAGTAGAATGGAGAGGCATTGGCCACAAGTGGGGCATGTGCCTGGGAGGGCGCTTGGTTGAATGGATCTGTGTAGTCGTCTGGGGGGAATCCTGGGGATGGGTAGGGAGCATATGAGTCATCTATTGAATGAGATGTTTACATACCTCTTCGACACCTCTAGGACTGTCTTATGGAGTGTTGACATGGTGAACGGGTCTTACCTGGTAACGATGCTGTGGATCCATCGTCGTCGCACAAGCTTGTTGGGAGTGATCCACTCAGCGGTTGAGAGTCGCATGCCCCAGTGACACCAGGCAAGGAGCGCTCCGGCGCCTGATGCAGCACCCAAGGCCATCCACCTCATTGTATCCTCACGACATGTCAATGGGGTGCGCATTCCTGGGGTGTGCTTGGGTGGTGATGGGTTTTCTGGAGAACAGTCCCTTGTCTTGCAAAGGTCGTCACAATGCTCTTGAGTGGACAGACACGAGAATGAGAGGCGCTGTGGGTTGATCTGTAGTACAGGGAGGGATGACTAGGTGTGACGTACTGGTCTCATGTGCTTGCATGGGCAGACCAGCAAATGGCACACGGGTGGGTGTACTCCCCAGTTTGATAATTGTTTTGCTCGACGCAGCATACCAGGCGGTACAGATCATGAACCTGTAACCCAATGCTGATTTATGCATGACAAATCGGCGGAGACACATACCACTTGCCAATGAGCTTGTCCGTTCCAAATCTGTGACCTTGCCGTTCGCATTTGGCAGGAGGGTGAGCACAGGGATGGGGGGGAACAGTGGGGCGTGTTACGACTGGGTCCACTTGTAATGGCGACGGCTGGTGGAAACCAGAAGTGGAACCTTAGCCAGCGGGTTGGCTATGCATTCGAGGGGCGAGAAGTAGAGGGCATGATTCCTCAAGGACAAAGAGATGCGCAGTCACAAGGAAAGGCAGTTCTGGGTTGCTGGCCTGCTAGGGCAGCCGTTAAAGGAGCATAGGGATTATGGTTATAAGAGTACAAGGCGGCTACCCGAAGGTAGACCTAAGCTAGGGTACAAGCTAGGTGCATGTATCTCTACTATACCAAGAGTTCAGAGTTAAGAGATACAGGGAACGGTATCAGTAACCGACTCAGGGGGGCGGAGGAGACTAAGTAAGTATCGTATGGAGAGAAGCGTAAGTAAGCGTCCATACGATGATAAACAAGGAGACAAGGAAGGCATAGCCTGCGAAGGACGGATGCTGCAAACGGCAGTGGAAGACAAGGGTCGCAGGGGATGATGGGTCTGCGGAGGACGAGGGAGGATACGAAGAGACAGTGAGGATCAGAGTGATCAAGCGAGGAGCGAGGACAAGGATAAGACTACACCAGCATGCGTCGTTCAAGGATGGGGCGGTCGCTGAGTCATCTCCAGGACAGGGGAGAATGCCGGGCTCGCGGAGTGGTCATTTCAGGGATGACATCCCGACTCGTATGCGACGGGGAGGGATCAAGGGGACGACATGCGGTGAGCGAGTTCGAGGACAAGGAGTTC
>JBBPTD010001332.1:0-10671 GCA_038093895.1 Boletus aff. mottiae
CTTTTAACCCCTATCTATTTCTTTCACACACTCATGTGCATTCTTTTCATTTCCAATCTATTACTTCTATTTCACAACATGCTTATTTCATTTTCCACATCTATGCTTCTCTTTCACATTAAATGCACATCACAGCCTCATGCTGCCACATACATACCTATAACACATGTATGATTGCACACACCCTTCCCTCATGTTACCCAGCACCAAGGATACTTACTATATATAGCAGTAGCATAGCTTGGTCTGTGCACATGTACTAGTAGTATACATACTATTCCAAGTAGACCAAGACTTCCCAGTCTTGTTCTTTTGAAGTTCTCCCCTTAAAGGTGACTCCATTACTCTTCTCCTCTCGTCTTCTCTAGCAGCAAGTGACCTAGCAAAGCTTCACTTAAGTGTGAGTCTTTAAGGGCCATTTTACTAGAATAAGACTGTTCAACCAGCTACCTCACTTGTGGACAACTGAAAGCAGATCTCCAAAGTACCCAAGATGTTTCCTACTGCATATGCTACCCTCGCATTTCCATCCCACCCACTAGTACATTCAAGGGGATTCAACACACTCTACAAGGCTCAAGGTATCTTTTTAGTGTCAGCCTCTCCACAGTATATCGCATCAGTAGAAGGATCATCACTCATACCCAATGAGCACATATCAGAGGTTTGGGAGTGGTTTAGGTCAACTTGAGACGAAGAAGAGTTGTTAAATTTAGTTTACCCTTCAACACCAGTAGTAGGAGCAGTGGAGGCAGGGCTAGCACATATAGGTCAAGTGCCACAGCCAGGAAGCCCCACCCCATCATCTCTCATCCTTTCAAACTACAAGAGTCTACTGGAAGTGCAAGCTGCTCTGCACACCCCCTTGGTCAGCAATGAAAGCTACAACCTGAATGACTATGACCCCCTAGCACCAAACCAGATCCTGCAGGAATTAGTTCTATTATTTGTGCCAGAGAGAGTTGTTGAGTGGGTCATCGATGGGCTGATAGACAGAGTCAGGAGAGAACGGATTAGGGAAATGGAACCTATGCCATATCAGAGACCAGAACCTTGAAGGAGGAGTGGCCAGCAGCCACTATAATAAGAAAACCAAAGACATTTGTTCTCTGGCAGTTTGATGATGAACTACAAAACACCCCATACCTTAGACCATGAGACAAGTGTTATAAGATCAAGAGATGACCATCTCTAGCACCACACATAGCAGCACCTAGGATATGACTCCTATGAGCACCCATCTACCCTCTTCCATTGTAATCTAATCTACTATGGCTGCCTTTGACCAAGGAATCTGTGAAACAAATCTCTTGTCCAATGGTCTGAATGCAAATGCCACACAAGAGTTTGTGGCACTATTTGATTTCCTCATCCAAGAAAGAGACATGCAAACCCAACAAATATTACAATGCATTAACAAAATACTAAACCTATAAGCACAGCTCCAGATGGGAGGTGTTACCCCTAAGATGAGCAAAGTATTCCAAGACCCTGGAAACTTTAACAGCTCAAAAGGAAAGTTTGAGGAATGGTAGACTAAGATCAAAGTATGGATAAATGAAAATCCCACTGTATTCCCACAAGGTTCTTACAAGGCAGTAATAGCTGTGCTATCATGCCTTGAAGAACAAAAGGCAGGCGGCTTTGCCCACACAAGGATTGATTGGCTATTAGCCAGAGGAAAGTACATGTAGGCAGAGTTAGAAGAAGAAATTGAAGCACTCTTCAGATCCATCAATCAGAATGAATGGGCTAGACAGAAACTATGCACCCTGAAACAAACAGAATCAATGCCCATAGATGATTGGATCATTGACTTCCAAAAATATGAATCACAAGTGGGCATGGACCCTATACATCTCATTGAGCTCATAGAGCAAAATGTCCATTGCTCCATCATCAATAAGATCCTCTTAGATGGACCTTGCTCCAATATGGTTCTCACTTACCTCACTAAAGTCCGAGAAGTAGGCACAATAAAGCAGTTAATAGGCTTCATACACAGTGGACATTCCTGCAGATCTAGAGATCCCAATGCCATGGACATAGACACTTTTGAGTGAAGACCTTTAATGTCTTCTACACAAAGGAAGTGCTACAACTGTGGTGGAGGGTCTTTGTGAAAGATTGTCCAAAACCCAAGCTCACATGCCCAGACTACAAGTGGCTCAGCAGAGGATACAAGAAGGGATGCCATCATGGAGGCCGCAAGGTCAGGGAAATCAAAGAAGAGGGTGCCACCTCATGGGACCATGAGTCATCCAGCCCAGATGAAGTGATTCACAGCATGTCCTATGACAAAATGAAAGCTTACTTCTTCAACTTCCAAGTCACAGAATCTAAGAAGGGAAAAGGGAAAGCCACATGAACAAACTGAGTGTTCATGCAGATACAAAGAAGGTACAGTTTAATTTAACTAATGATAATAGGTTTTTGCCACTGGCTGGTAAAGAATTTGAAGAATTGAACAATGAGTCATTACAGCCAAGTGGGTCTTCCTTAGTGGAGCTTGGCAGGGGCTTCACACCTGTGCTTAATTCACTTATCAACACCAACATCCAAATCCTGGAAGAAGCATGCATATGTAGCACAAACCTGCAGAAAGAAATCTATATGACTATTTAAGTATCTTTTTCTCACATGAAGAATTTCATCACCACGGAAGCACTGCTTGACGGTAGTGCAAATGTAATATTCATTGATTGTGCATGGGCTCAGAAGCATTGACTGCCCTTGATCTCTGTGTGCCACCATATTCCTATATACAATGTGAATGGAACTAAGAATTCTGCAGGAAACATCACACATTTAGCAGAAGTAATTATTAATTACCAAGGACACAGAGAACATGTCACAGCAGAGATCACCAATCTTGGAAAGAATCAGGTGATTCTGGGCTTCTCCTGATTGAAGAAGCATAATCCTATTATAGATTGAACCAAAGGAGTGGTCAAAATGAGACATTGCCTATAAACATACTCCTTCTTGCAGAACAAGGAATCATTCTTATGACATGCTGATAAGGAAGAAGAAGAAAATGCCTATCTCACTTATGCTATCCACATGGCTTTAGATAAACCTACCTCTAAAATGGAAACAGCAGAAGAACTCATCCCAAAAGAGTTCCATAAGTATCTAAAAGTATTTCACAAAGAGGAATCTGAACAAATGCTGATTCGGAAACCATGGGACCACACCATCAATTTGAAAGACACATTTACATCTAGAAAAGTGTTACAACTCACCTCAGCAACACCTGGTTGCTCCACTCTTTTTCCTTCATCCTAGACTTCCTCTGACTGCTCCATCCCTGGAAACCTCATCCTCCACCCCCCTTGCCCTTGAAACCCCTTGTCCTCTGTCCCCTTACCCTTGAATCCCCTTGTCTCCCATAGATTCCCCTTGCCTCCCAGACCTGGAAAACCTTGTCCTTCATCCTCTTGACTCCCATAGATTCCTGAACCTTTGTTCTCTTGTCTTGGACCTTGTACCACTATCCTGGTCCCTTAGATCTCCTCGGACTTCTTGGACACATGCATAGTCTTCTACTTCCTTGACACATGCTTTCTCTTCTCTTTGATCCCTGTGTCTTCTACTTCTTTGACATGTGCCTTCTCTTCTTTGATCCCTGTGTCTTTGTCTTCCCTGCCTTGTGGACTCTTATCTTGGACTTCCCTTGAACTTCCTCACATCTCCCCATCCCTATATTACTTACCTTTCTTGTCTTGGTCTATGTGCAGCCATGACCTCTATATAAGCCTCGCCTTTGTATCTTGTACCCTAGTCTAGTCTTATCTTATGGTAGACACCTCCTTCCCTTCCTAGAACCTACCTTATGGTAGATATCCTGTACCCCCTCTTGTCATCTACTTGGTAGGCTGGCAACTATGAAACTGTCCTATCTTTGATCGAGTGCCTCCTTCATCCAATGAGGAATCATGTCCTCATCTCCTGTCCATCTTAAACACTCAGTCAACCCTCACCAGCTAAGGTTCTACTTCTTGGTTCCACCAGCTATTACCACTACAGTGGATCAAGTTGTAACAGAAAGGACATCTCATTCCCCTGTCTGTCACAGAATAACAGGAAGTTTCTGATTTCATAGATGATCAGCTCAAAAAAAGATATATTAGACTCTCTAAGTCTTCACAAACATCACCTGTGTTCTTTGTACCTAAGAAAGATGGATGCAAACACATGGTATAGGATTACTGTTATCTAAATGAACACATGGTCAAAAATAACTATCCTTTACCCCTAATCTTGCAATTGGTCAATAAGCTGAAAGGAGCTACACTATTCACAAAAATGAATCTCCATGGGGATACAATAATGTATGGATCAAAGAAGGTGATGAATGGAAGGCAGCTTTCATTTGCTTCTGAGGAGCATTTGAACCCCTTGTCATGTATTTTGGGCTGTGCAATTCTCCTAGAACATTGCAGGCCATAATGAATGAGATCTTTGCTGATATGGATGACTGCATTGTTGTATACATTGATGACCTAATGATATTTATCAGATTCAATGATCAGGAAGCACACAACAAGATTGTCATGGAAGTACTATGATGCCTTGAAGAAAATGATCTATTTATAAAACCAGAAAAATGCACATTCCATGCCACAAAAGTAGAGCTTTTGGGCATGATGGTAGGAAAAGACAGAATAAGGATGGATGAAACAAAGGTTCAAGTCATTCTGGAATGGCCTATGCCTAAAAATGTCCAAGGAGTTAGGAGCTTTTTAGAATTAACAAATTTCTATTGAAGGTTTATCAAAGACTATGTGAAGGTGGCTAGACTGCTTAATGACTTGACTAAAAAGGAAAACCCCTTTGAATGGAAGCAGGAACAACAGCAAGCATTTGACACATTAAAACAGCATTTCACCACAGCTTCAATTCTCACCTTTCCTGATGATGAAGCCAAGTTCCGCTTAGAATGTGATGCTTCTAATTACACCACAGGAGCAGTGTTATCTATTCAGAAAGACAACAAGTGGCATCCAGTTGCCTATTCCTCTCATTCAATGTCTCCACAGGAACAAAATGACCTTATCACAGACAAGGAAATGCTCAGTGTAATCAGATCTCTTGAGATCTGGTGCCACTACCTTGAAGGTGCATGCCACAAGTTTGAGATCTGGAACAATCATGCGAATTTGCAATTCCACATGACTTGTCAAGATCTGAACAGGCAACAAGCATGTTGGGCACAGTATTTATCTTACTTCAACTTCAAATTGTTACATAAGCTAGGAGCTTCTATGGGAAAAGCTGATGTCCTCTCTCAATGAGAAGACCACACCATTGGCCTTGTGGATGATAATAAAGGAGTGTTGGTTATCACCCTAGAGAAGATTAGAGCACAGCACATTCTGCTCTCTGATAAAGGGGATCAAATCAAAAATTGCATTTCTGACACAATCACATATTTTACTGAAGAAGACATCAGTACATTATGTAAAGATTGGAAAGTTAGCATGGAGGATGATGGATTCCTTTATGACATGCTCCACAGGCTATACATGCCTGATGATGATGATCTACATATGGAAGTTGTAAGGCTTTACCACAACACCCCTATTGCTGGACATGCTGGCTCAGAAAAGACACTATATCTGCTGCAGCGCAGCTATTGGTGGCCAGGATTGGCTACATTTGTTAAAAATTATATCACTCAATGTGATCATTGTCAGTGGTTCAAGGGAACTAATCAAGCTCCAGCTGGTCTGCTACAGCCACTTCCTATTCCTGATCACCCTTGGGAACATATCTCAGCAGATTTCACTATGGATCTCCCCTATCCCAAGGCTATGATTCTATTCTAGTGGTAGTTGACAGGTTCTCTAAAGAAGTTGAGCTCATTCCCTGCACAAAGACCACCACAGCTCTTGATACAGCTAATTTATGCTTGAATCACATCTGGAAGTACCACAGTCTTCCATTCACAATCATTTCTGATAGAGGACCCCAGTTTGCCAGCATGGTTATGGCTGACATCTGTTGTTCTCTCAGCATTTCTCCTAAATTATCCACATCTTTTCACCCTCAAATGGATGGTCAGATGGAACAGATGAATCACAAAGTATAGCAATTCCTTCAGTTATTTACATCAGAAAAGCAAGATGAATGGGTCACATGGTTGCCTATCACCCAGTTCTCCATTAACATGAAGAAAGCCACTGCCATGGGAAAGTCCCCTTTTGCAGTTACCCAGTCATATGAGCCCTGAATGGGCATGGAGTCATGTCAGTCAAGGGCACCAGCAGCATTGGAATTCACCAACCACATGGCCACAACATTGGATCAAGTATAAAGTAATTTATCTGCAGCTTAGGACTGCATGAAATTGAATGCTGACAAACACTGCTCTAACACCCCTAACTATCAAATCAGGGATAAAGTATGGCTATCCACTTCCAACTTGCATTTGACATGTGCTTCTCGTAAATTAACTGAGTGTTGGCTTGGACTTTATGAAATCACAAGGCTGATGGGCCCCAATGCCATTGAACTCAGGCTGCCCTCTTCCATGAGGACTCACCCTGTTATTAATGTCTCTTGCCTTAAACCATATAAAGGCAGATTGCCCAGTCAATTCACATTCAAGCCTGGTCTGGTTCTGGTAACCAAAGATTGTGATGATGAATACAAAGTAGATTTTATTGTTAACTTGTGGTACAAAGGCTGCTGCATTGAGTATTTGATCCACTGAAAGGAATATAATGAAATGGATCGGACATGGGAACCATGATCTAATCTCACACACACTAAGGACATACAGTAATTGCCAACTTTCACAATGCACACCCTTCTGCCCCTAGGGCCTTATCTATGGACCCCAAAACATTTTCTTCTTTATTCAAGGGCTGTGAGAACTACACCACACTGAATCCTTGCCGTCTCCTTTTTGATCACCTGGAAGTCAATCTTTAGAAGGGGAAACCACATGTATATAAGACCAGCATTCATCGTCCATAATCTATCATCTCACAACCAACAAAATGTATTCTTTTCAACTCTTCAACTTCATCACTTACTGGATCCTTGAATTTTATATTCTTTTCTATGTCTTTTCTCTATTTTTCTCTCTTTACAATTTTATTCTTACATATGTCTTCAACCTCCTCCTACTATCTCAGTGTTCCCAATCATTCAGTGACCATCATCTAAGAGAGTATGAGTGGAAGCTACAGTATGCACAGGGATTAGACACACTCGAGGAGATTTGATAGAACTTGTGCCTTTGTTTCTACCTCTGGTAGTTCAAAGACAGCAATATTAGGAGCCAGGGAGCATGTACATGTGCCTGCAACATGTTACATACTGTGAAAGAGAAAATTAAGGCTAGTGTAAGCAAATATCATGCTGCACATACAGCACTGACATTTTTGAGCCCTGCACTTGAGAGGATGGGATGGGATGTGGTCATTTGTGTGTTGAAGGATGAAGATATTTGCATGCTGACCATGGCAGACAATGGGCAGATGGAGGTGTGGCACAAGCTCTCTTGGATCTGGCAGGCATCTGGTATGTAAGATAATCAGGATGAGGACTTACAAGATGGTAAGTAAGATTTCAGGTTGTCATAACCTGGACATGGGGATGTAACAGTGATTTATAGTGCTACGTGTTAAGTGGTGCAAAGCACGAGCAAGAGCACATTGATGAGCTGAAGAAGTCATCCTGCTGCTGGAAGAGATGTGATGCATTAAGGAGTTCTTCAACTGGAAAGCATGGTGGTGGCAGGAGTGGGCCAGCAGTCATGAAGTGCAGGATGCAAGTGTGCAGGAGGGCCTTGCAGCTTACTGTCAACAATAAACTGCACTATTCACTGATTTGAAGGTTTTGTGTGAAAAAAAGTGGTGAACCAGCCAGAGCTGACCAATGGGAGATGGAAGGCCAATGCCCCGCTGAGATAGTGATGGGAAAGAGACAAAGACTCCCTGTTCTACGACGCTGCACTCGTGCTACTCCGGCATCTCCCGCTCTGGACCCCTGACACTCCTACCCTCGACTCCTGCTGCTCCAAGCTCTGTCACGGCGCGGCCCTGCGGGCCGCCCCGCTTCATCTGCCCCCTCCTCAAGATGCGAAACCCCGGGTTCGCTTACGACGGATTCTAACCTTGCTCCGTCACCACTCGTCCTCGTTATCTGTGTCCTCATCACCTGTGTCGCTCTTTTCCGACCTGTCTTCTTGGTCCTGCTTGTCCTCTCTCTCTCTTTTTTCTGCGCCTCTCTCTTCCTCCTCGATGGCTAGATTAGTGCCCAGGCGTGGGATGAACTCGCGGAGACGTCTGGCATGGAACCACCCTGGAACTGGGAATCCTTCTAGTGTCTTCAGCGTGTATGAATTCCCTGCGCGTTGAACGATGCGGCGCGGTGCGGACCATTGCGGGAGGAGTTTGCGCGTGGTGGAAAGGGTTGTGCTGAGGGAATTGTCGTATACTTGGACTAGTTGATCCTCAGTGAATACGACTTCTCCGGCGTTCGTCCGTAGTACTTTACGGTCAAATGCTGCTTTCCGTTTGATTGCATGTATAGCTACGCGGCTCGCTCCGTCTAGACGTTGTTGGTCGACGTATGCCATGTGTACTGTGACATCGTGTTGGGTGGGTTGTGTCGTTGTCATTGCGGTGGGGGTTCGGGCTGTGTTGACGACAAAGCCTAGTAGGAGTTCCTTCGGGGAGAATTGTAGTGATGGTATGATGCGCTCGTTGAGTTGACGGATGGCAGTGTCAAAGTGGTCGGGCCACGCTTTGGTGATTTCCTCGGGTTTCACGTTCTGATGGTCATCCTCGCCAAGGCCTGGGCTGCAGAGGCGTTTTAGTCGTCCAAGCAGTTTCCCATTCGCGTTTTCGACTAGACCATTGATCCATGGTGCATATGCCGCGACTACATGGTGATTAGTCCCTTGGGCTTCACACCAGGCACGTACATCCCCATTGTTGAAGTGGGAACCTCCATCTGTCATGAAAGTTTCTGGTGCGCAAAAGGTGTGGGTGACAGTTTTGAGTCCCTGTAGGGTCGTTTTAGCGGTCCCACTGGTTTTGAACTTGAAACCCCATGTGAAGCGCGAGTACGTGTCGAGGATGAGGAGGACGGAGTGATGTCCTCCTTTGCCTTTCGGGAGAGATAGATAGTCAGCGACGAGTAGTTCGAACGGGTGTCGACGTGTGATTGGGTACATGAGGGAGTGTAGGTGAGACGACCCGAAGTTCTTGCATTGCGGACATTCGAGTAATGCCAAGGTGACGGACTGGTCTAGTCGTGGGCTGTAGATCCTGTCCATCAGCTGGAGTTTGGTGAGGTCACGACCCCAGTGTCCGTTGCTGCTGTGTTCGTGTTTTGCCATTTCTATCGCCTCTGTCTGTGATACACATTCGACCTGTGGTTTGGCGCGGATTGTCTTTCCATCCGTGATCCGCCAGAGCTTTCCATCCTCAATCTGGTATCCTTTTGCCCGATGTCTCGTGCGGTTACGTTCTCGTTCGGTTCTATGGTTGTCACGGTCTGTGATGGCTTGGACCACTTCTAAGAACAAGGGCTCATTAGCGAAGCGTTCGCATAGTAAGGAGACTACTTCGTCTGTGTAGACACCAAATAGGTCGTTTACGATGCCTCTGGAGGCTTCCCAATCTTCGCAGACTAGCCATGTGCTTCCGTCGTTCGTTGTTCGCTCTCTTCCAGTGTACATGCGGCTTAGTGCATCTGCGGCTTTGTTTGATTCGCCAGAGCGATGTCGGACTGCTGTAACACAATAGCTCTGTATACCGTCCTTCCATCGAGCATGGTGGAGGTTTAGAGCATTGTTGCATAGCGTGTCTTTCATTGCGCGGCAGTCAGTTTCGATTTCTACTGGGAAGCCCCATATGGTATCACTGAAGTGATCTAAACCAAACTTTAGTGCGGCAAACTCGAGGTCATAGGGTTTGTAGCGTTCTTCTGCAGGGGCAGTTCGTTTGGACGCATACCCGATTGGGTAAGTATCAGTCTTAGTCTCCCCGTTAGGGAGGGTGACAGTAAAGCGTTGGGTGAGTACTGCTCCGAAGCCATCCTTGGATGCATCTGTGATAAGCACGAAGGGCGTACCATCAAACTTGGGTGCGCGAAGGATGGGTTCTTCGAGGAGGATGCGCTTGAGTCTCATGAAGGCCTTGGTATGCTTTGCTGTCCAGTATGGCGTTAGGTTGCGGTCTTGCAGGAACTGGCAAAGTTTCCATCCCTTGCGTTGTGCTGGTTGCGGCAGTTCAAGGTTGCGCTGTAAGTCAGTCAGTGGTGCTGCTATATGTGAATAGTCTTGGATGAGGGATCGGAAGTAGCCTGTTAGGCCGAGAAACCTCATCAAGTCTAAGAGATTATGAGGAGCAGGCCACTTAGCTACTGCTTCCAGTTTGGCAACGTCAGGTTTAATGCCATCCTTGCCAACCCGTGACCCTCCGAACACGGTGTCCTGCATGAACAGTCGCATTTTTTGTGGGGATACTGATAGGTCATGGTCTCGGCAGCGTGTGAGGAAGATGTGCAACCGGTGGAGCACATCTGTAAAGTCATTACCTGCTATTGCATTGTCATCTACAAAGGTCTCTAGTTGAATGGAGGTGGTTAGATCATGTAGCACCCGTCCGGTTAGGTCGCAGAACCATGATGGTGCATCTGCAATGCCCA
>JBBPTD010001333.1:0-10668 GCA_038093895.1 Boletus aff. mottiae
CCCTCGAAACCTTGAAACCCTTGTGTTCCCTTGAGGAACATCTTTCTTGGACTTTGTGCTACCATTAAGTGCATGCTATCTCTTCAAACCTTCAACCTAGTCTTTCAAGGCTATGCTCGTCCCTACCCGGGCCAAGCATAACAAAAGATCTAAGCTACCCTTTGCGGCTACCATCACTGTAGTTCCACTCCACCATTGCTCAATGACCTTGACTCCCTCCGTCCCTCTGGGGACTACCTCAAAACCGTTCCCCTCAGGAACCCTCTGAATCCTCCGAAACTTCATCTGACAACGAAGACTCCTCCCTCAATCCAGACCTTGCCCTCCCCTCCCAACAAGAGGACAACGATACCTTAGACCTCTCTCATCAGCTCTCCGCCTCCCTCTCCATCCCTTGTGTCCCAACTCCCCCTTCCCCTACACCAATTGCCCTCACCGGATGAATCTTCAACCCCCCTCCACCACCACCTCAAAGCCCCATGACCTCTAAACCCACTGAACTCTGTCTCGGTAACCCTGAACCCTTTGATGGAACCCCAGACAATGTCAACCAATGGCTGAACACTGTTCGTTTCTACCTCAAAGTAAACGAAGCAGTCTATGACACCAATGATAAACAAATCGCCTTTGCTCTCTCTTATATGATGAAAGGATCTGCCTTGGTCTGGGCAAACACTTTCAGACAGCAAGCAGTTACTAGCACCTCCATTCACTTTGGAACCTTCGTCGACTTCTGCAAGTCGTTCAAAAGTCCTTTGTACTAAAGGACACTGTTGCCAATGCCATCTCGTGGCTAGCCACTACCCGCATGAACCCCCACCCCAAGAAAAAGGGAGAATACCTCCCCACCCTCGCCGCTTATACCGCCAGCTTTATCAGCAATGCTGCCCTTGCTAATATCACTGACGAAAATGTTTTGATCGGATTCTACTCTGTTGGACTCCCTGAACCCCTGATGCGCTGTGTTTACTCCATGGATACCCCTCCCACCACTGCCAAAGAATGGTATGAGAAGGCCTCCCACTTCCATACCCAGTTCGAAAGAGCTAAGGAGGTTGCTCGCCTCCATACTGGAGGATCCCAAAACTCCTACCACTCCTACAACACCCCTGCCCCCACTCCCAAAGACCCCAATGCCATGGATGTAGATGTAGTTCGCATTGCCAAGCTCACCCCTGAAGAGCGAAAGTGATGCATCGAGAAAGGACTTTGCTTCCACTGCCGAAAAAGTGGACATCTTAGCAATGAATGTCCTAACTTTCCTTCCTTTGGACGAAAGGGGAAGAAGGTCCAGAAAGTCTCCGTCAATGATCTCCCTGAGTTAAAGGAGGTCGAAGACAATGACGAAGAGGAAGAAGTGGCCATATGAAAGGTTCACTTCTCTTGGGATTTTTGAAAAGGAGAACTCGTTCAACGCAAGTCTCTCCTTCCCTCACATGTGCTTCTGTAGTTGTATCCTCTTCATTGAAAGCAATGAAACTCCCCATTCAGCTTATCAATCCAGATCACACCTCTAAAGTTGTTGATGCCCGTGCCCTGGTTGACAGCGGCGCTGATATATCCTGCATTGACTGGGACTTTGTCCACAAACACAAACTCCCCACCGAAAAACTCTTTAAACCTATCCCTATATGAAACATCAACCAATCTACAAACAAGAGGGGAGCCATCTGCTTCACCACTACCCTGTTCATCGACATCAAAGGAATTGCTCACAAAATCCTCTTCTACATCATGCATTGTGGAAACGAAAACATTATTCTGGGACTACCCTGGCTCTGGAAAACCAATCCCACCATTGACTGGACTCACCAGACCATCTCCATCCCCGAATCATCCGACAAATCTTCAGAACTTTACCAAACTCATACCATGAACCAACAATCCCACAGAACCCCCGAAAAACCTCCCCGACCCCCTCAACACTTAAATGTCCACATGGTACATGACACACGTCTCTATGAATACCTCAACTATGAAACTGAATCCCAGTTTTGTCAATGAGCCAAAGAAGCATACACCGTTAACCGCATCATCCACTGTGGATCCCATTTCATTCCCCTAGGCTCCCCCGTCATTGCGAAACTCACCACCGCCACTGAACTTGCCATGGCCACCGAGAAAGCTAAACCCACAGTTTCGCTTCCTTCTGAATATAAGGAATACTCCTCAGTATTCTCTAAAGAAACCATGGATCATCTTCCACCCTCTCGCCCATATGATCACGAGATTAATCTTGATGACTCCTTCATACCAAAAGTTGGAAAGATCTACCCTCTATCCCCCAATGAACAGAAAGCCACTGAGGACTTCCTGGAAGAAAATCTCTGTGCTGGAAAGATTTGACCCTTGAACTCCCCCCAATCCTCACCATTCTTCTTCGTCAATAAGAAGGATGGGAAACTCCATCCTTGTCAAGACTACCAATACATCAATGAACATACTGTTCGAGATGCCTACCCACTCCCCCTGATCTCTGACCTCATCGACAAACTTAAAAACGTGAAGGTCTTCACCAAGTTTGATGTATGATGGGGGTATAACAACGTCTGAATCAAAGATGGACACCAATGGAAAGGGGCATTCATTACTCATAAAGGACTCTTTGAACCCCTGGTCATGTTCTTCAGTCTCACAAACTCCCCCACGTGTTACAACTCATGGCATCATGAGATGTCATTCTTTTCTTTTCTTTGAACCTAGACTTCCTCGGACCGCTTCGTCCCTGGAACCCTCGCCTCCTTGCCCTCGCCTTCGTCCTCACCCTCGCCTCCTTGTCCTTGTCCTACCCTCGTCCTCGCTCCCTTGCTCTCACCCTCACCTTGTCCCCATAGATCTCCTTAGACTTCCTATGGACTTGTACGTTGTCTTTCCCTTGTCTTTCCCTTGTCCTCATTTCTCTTGTCTTGGACCTTGTACCCATATCTCAGGTTCCTTTGTCTTCTTGTCTTCTCTTCTTTGATCCCTGTCTCTTTGTCTTCTTTGCCTCATGTCTCAGACCTTGTACCCATATCTCGGGTCTCTTCATCTTCTTGCCTTGTATTCTCTTATCTCAGACCTTGTACCATTACTTTGGTTCCTTGTCTTCTCTTCTCTTTGATCCCCGTGTCCTCATCTTCTCTCGGACTCTGTACCACTACCTTGGTTCCTTAGATCTCCTTGGACTTCCTCGTATCTCTTTGCCTCTGTCTTTGTTTCCTTTCTTGTCTTGGTCCGTGTGCAGCCACACACAGTATATAAACTCCCACCTATGTACCTTGTACCCTATCTTAGTCTACCTTTGGGTAGATCCCCAGTACCCTTGTAACACCACTCTGTTGTCTACCCAGTAGGCCAGTAACCATGAACCCCTTCACTCGTGACTGCGCGTCCCTCCGCCCTTGAGGAATCATGCCCTCTATCCTTGCCCCTTGAACGCATGGCCAACCTACTGGCTAAGGTTCTACTTCTTGGTTCTACTGGCTGTCGCCGCTACAGTAGGACCAGTCGTAACACCACGACCTTCCAACGATTCATGAATGACTTGTTCTGGGACATGATCTCCGAAGGATGGCTCGTCATTTACATGGATGACCTCCTTATCTTCTCCTCAGATGAAGCCACTCATGTTGAATGAACCAAAAGGGTTCTGCAACGAATGAAAGAGCTCGATCTTCATCTGAAACTTGAGAAATGTTCCTTTGCCACCAAAGAAGTAGAATATCTAGGAATGATTGTCAAACCTGGACAACTCGCTATGGACCCCATCAAACTCGAAGGGATTGCCAATTGGCCCACCCCAACCAAAGTAAAGGAAGTCTGCTCATTCCTTGGCTTTGCCAATTTTTATTGACGATTCATCCCTGACTACTCCACCGTCGCACGTCCCCTCATTGACCTCACCAAAAAGAACTCAGGAACTGGACTGAAGCTTGCCAAAAGTCTTTCAACACCCTGAAGGAACTATTCCTCAACAAACCTATCCTTCACCTCCCCGACCCTGCTGCTCCTTTTGCAATCACCACCAATGCCTCAAAATATGCTTTGGGAGCTATTCTCTTACAGACTGATGTCAACGGCGATTGGCACCCCTGTTCCTATCTCTCCACTTCATTCTCACCCACAGAACGAAACTATGATATCTATGACTGAGAACTCCTGGCTATCATCCATGCTCTCAAAACATGGTGTCATTACCTTCACAGCTCCTCCTTCCCCATCCAAGTCTTCACGGACCACAAGAATCTCACATACTTCTGCCAGGCCCAGAACCTCAACTGATGTCAAGCACACTGGCTTCTGGACCTTGCAGACTTTGACCTAAAAATGATCCACATTCCTGGCTGCCTTCTTGCTGGTCCAGATGCCCTATCTCGCCGACCAGATCTTCACCCTGACACCCAGATAACACCGGAACGGTACTCCTCCCCAACTCCCTCTTCGTCCACGTCATCAATGCTGCTTTGCATCGGAAGGTCTCATCCTCCTCAAAGGATGATCCCCTCGTTCTGAATGCTCTACAAGCACTTGATGGATCAGTACCCCCCACATTCCACTCCCAGCTGTCCGACTGGGCCTTTGACGAAGGTGTCCTTACCTACCAGGGTCGTGCTTACATTCCCCCTGACAAATCCCTTCGCCACTCTATCATATCCCACTGCCATGATCATGCCTCTGCTGGGCACCCTGGATATCTCAAAACCCGACAGCTCGTTGCTGCTGAGTTTTGGTGGCCTGGCCTTGCACAGTTTGTTCACAAATATGTGGAAGGATGCTCCTCCTGCCAACAAGCCAAGGCGAACACCCATCCCACCGTCCCCTCAACTTCTCCAATCCGCTCATCAGCCTCTCGCCCATTCCAACAGATCTCCTGCGACCTTATCACTGACCTTCCCCCCTCTGCTGGCTTCAATTCCCTTTTGGTCATGGTTGACCATGGCCTTACTAAGGGGGTAATTCTCTGTCCCACTAAGAAAACTATTTCCGCCCAAGGCATTGCCATGCTCTTTTTCCACAAAGTTTATAAATGCTTTGGGCTATATGATAAGATTATCTCTGATCGAGGGCCCCAATTTGCTTCTGCCTTTGCAAAAGAACTTGAAAAACTCCTAAACTATGACCTTGCCCTCTCTACTGCTTATCATCCTCAAACGGATGGCGAAACTGAATGCGTAAACCAAGAAGTTGAAACTTATCTGCACATCTATTGTGGAAATAACCCTGCCTCATGGTCTGAACATATGACCCATGCTGAATTTGCACATAATCACCGCATTCACTCAGTAACCAACCAATCTCCATTTTATCTCATGATGGGATATGAACCCCGCACCCTTCCCACCATTATATCTGATTCCCACATCCCTGCTGTTGAATCCCACCTCAAAGAACTCACTGCCGCCAGAAACGAAGCTCTCGCTGCCCATGAGCTTGCTCGCCAGGTAATGGCAGCCTGAGGAAACAGGGGATTTATCCCATTCTCTAAGGGAGACAAAGTATGGCTAGAAGCAAGGAACCTAAAATGCTGCTCTCCCACTCCAAAGTTTGATCCGAAGCAAGAAGGACCCTTTGTCATTACGAAGGTCTTATCTCCCCTCACTTACCAACTCCACCTTCTGAAAATATGGAGAATTCACCCTGTCTTCCATGCTTCTCTCTTATCTCCCTGTCGTGAAAACAGCGTACACAGCCCGAACTTCCCTTCTCCACCACCTGACCTTATCCAAGGAGAAGAGGAATACAAAATTGAGAAGATTCTACGTCACTGCAGTCCTCCCTCCCACCACATGTTCCTTATCCAATGGAAAGGTTACTCCGCAGAAGAGGACTCTTGGACCCCAGAATGGAATCTGAAAAATGCAAAGTCTGCCCTTTCAGATTATAAAAAGCTTCACCCCTCCATCTTCTTGTTACGACTGGTTCTACTGTAGCAGCGACGGCCAGTAGAACCAAGAAGTGGAACCTTAGCCAGCAGGTTGGCCACGTGTTCAAGGGGCAAAAGTAGAGGGCATGATTCCTCAGGGACGAAGGTATGCACAGTCATGAGGAGAGGCAGTTCAAGGTTGCTGGCCTGCTAAGGTGGACAACAAGGGGAGGCTAGGATGATGGTACAAGAGTGCATTGGTGTCCACCCGAAGGTAGACCAAGATGGGGTACAAGGTACAGAGGCGAGAGTTTATATACTGTGCGTGGCTGTGCATGGACCAAGACAAGAAAGGAAACAAAGACAGAGACAAGGAGATACAAGGAAGTCTGAGGAGATCTAAGGAACCAAGATAGTGGTACAGAGTCCGAGGGAAGACGAGGACATGGGGATCAAGAGGAAGAGAAGTCAAGGAACCAAAGTAATGGTACAATGTCTGAAATAAGAGAACATGAGGCGAGAAGACGAAGGGACCCAAGATATGGGTACAAGGTCCGAGACATGAGGCACAGAAGACAAAGACAGGGATCAAAGAGAAGGGAAGACAGAGAAGACAAAGGAACCCGAGATATGGGTACAAGGTCCAAGACAAGAGAACATGAGGCGGGGAAGACAAGGGGAACAAAGACAAGGCAAAGACAAGGGAAAGACGACGTACAAGTCCATAGGGAGTCTAAGGAGATCTATGGGGGCAAGGGCGAGGGGACAAGGGCGAGGGGATGAGGGAACGAGGAGGCAAGGGGATGAGGAGGTGAGGGTTCCAGGGGCAAGGCGGTCCGAGGAAGTCTAGGTTCAAGGAAAAGAAAAGAATGACATCACGTGATGCCATGAGTTGTAACACTTCTCCCCTCTGTAGCGCCTCCTACTACAACAACATGTCCTCTCAACAGACTTCCCTCACTTCTGAATCTTCTGTCACCACTTCGACCCCACCTTCCCCTTCTTCCACTCTCGTAGATCCAGGTTGGGGCTCTAACCCCATCGACACAATCGAACCTCCCACTCACAACATTACCTTTCACGTTACTCCTGATGAAACCATATCTATGTCTATTCCTATCATCCATCCTATTCCCCAATCTCCCGTTACCTCTCCTTCTGTCTGCTTCGCTCCTCCCCCTATACCCAGCCCTAGACCAGTCCTCGCTGTCGATATCTCCATTTACACCAATGCCATTAGAGAAGGAACTCCCTCCCCCCGATATGTAAACAATGTTGCTCGTTACATTTGCAACACGGGAATGGCCATCCCTATCGACTCCCACCTGGACATGAATTCCGCTTTCCTAGCCTTGTATAAAGCTTTCCACCAGACCCAACGCCTCTCCCTGATTACCAACAAGATCACTGCCTTCTCCACCAACCGAATGGATCACAATTGGGTATCGTCGACCCAACAGAACATCCTATGAGAACTCCACCAGGTCATGTACCAAATGGAGTTTGGAGAATTCCTCCAAGACATTGACAGATACGCTGTCGAGCTTGCCGCTTCCAGAATCGCTAACTCTGGAATTCATCCCTTGCAATGTGAAAACTCCTCTTCCCCATCTTACCATATGGCACGCTCCCTGTCTACCCCATCTGCCTTGTCTCCTGAGGAACTCCATGCCATGAATGAGACTGAGCGAACCCACACTTACCAGAGTCAGCTATGCTATGGCCACCTCCACACCAATCCCCTTCTTCCTTCTGACCCGAGATACCACGATGCGTGCTTTCAATGCCATCGCCTTGGACATATTCACCACAATTGTCCAGTATACCAATGCCCTGTCATGGGCTGTCACCAATGGGCCCCAGGACATAGCCAGGCGAACTGTCCCATCGCCACTCGCTGCCCTGTCCTCCTTAGTCGGCTCTCTGCCACTCATCCCCCAGGACATCAGCCCTTGGCTACCCACATCTCTGGTCGCTCCCGTGGAACGCCTGCACCTGACTCATTCCGTACTCCCCAACATGGCTCTAACACATCCTCCAGTTCTTCTCGTTCTTCCCATTCTTACCGATCCTCTAACTCAGGCCATGGTCTTCCCATCCCTCCCCCTCAACGATCCACTTCACCCAGACACCGCTCCCCCTTCCCGGAGTTGAATGACATCATCAATGAAACCGGCTATGCCAACATCACCAGTTCCCCAGGGTACTCTTGCATGGGTCTCTGATTGCCTTTCGACGTGGTCTCAGGGCTAGTATGGGGGCAATGTTACGACTTACTCTTTTTCTTTCTACTTGTTTTCCTTTACAACTTACACATGTACTTTTATCAAACCTGCTAGCTCTACTATTGATGTGGACACTATTTCTCTTATCGCTGGCTCACCCATGCTTACTCTTCCTATCTCTTATCTCATTTGCTTTGTCAGCGATTACTTCCTCCACCTTCTGCTATGTTCTTTCACTTTCCATGACCTGCCCTGATTATGCCTGCCCTTAGTCTTGTAACCAGGTATATAAACCCACTATACCTATCTTTGTCCCTTAGCTTAGATCTCCTCAAATATCACCTTGAATCTATTCCTCATCTCAAGCTCCTTCTGGCTATTGACCAGTTGCTTTGAACCTTGAACCCTCGAAACCTTGAAACCCTTGTGTTCCCTTGAGGAACATCTTTCTTGGACTTTGTGCTACCATTAAGTGCATGCTATCTCTTCAAACCTTCAACCTAGTCTTTCAAGGCTATGCTCGTCCCTACCTGGGCCAAGCATAACAATTCTCCTTTGTGAAATACTTTTAAATATTTATGAAATTCCTTTGGGACAAGGTTATCTGCTGTTTTCATCTTAGGGGTAGGCTTATCTAAAGCCACATGGACTGCATAAGCGAGGTATGTGTTTTCTTCTTCTTCCTTATCAGCATGTTGTAAGAATGACTCCTTATCCTGCAGAAAGGAGCATGTTCATGGGCAACATGTCATTTTGACTGTTCCTTTGGACCAGTCTATAATAGGGTTGTGCTTCTTTAACCAGGAGAAGCCTAGGATCATCTGATTCTTTCCAAGATCTGTGATCTCTGCTGTGACATATTCTCTGTGCTCTTGGTAGTCAATAATTACTTCTGCAGAATGTGTGATATTTCCTGCAGAATTCTTAGTTCCATCCACGTTGTAAACAGGAATGGGGTGGCATAAAGAGGTCAGGGGTAAATGATGCTTCTGAGCCCAGGTGTGATCAATGAATATTACATTTGCACTGCTGTCAAGTAATGCGTCTGTGGTGATGAAATTCTTTGTATGAGAAGGAGAGATTTGGATAGTCATGCAGATTTCCTTCTGTAGGTTTGTGCTTTGTATGCATGCTTCTTCTGGGATGTTGGTATTGGTGTTGATAAGTGAATTAAGCACAGGTGTGAAGCCCCTGCCGAGCTCCACTGAGGAAGGCCCACTTGGCTGTGATGATTCATTGTCCAATTCGTCAGATTCTTCACCAGCCAGTGGCAAAAACCTGTTATCATCAGTTAAATTAAACCATACCTTCTTTGTATCCGCATGAACACACAGTTTGTTCATGTGGCTTTCCCTTTTCCCTTCTTGGATTCTGTTACTTGAAGATCAAAGAAGTAGGCTTTCAGCTCATCATAAGACATGCCGTGGATGGCTTGATCCAGGCCGGATGACTCATGTTCCCATGAGTCGGTGCCTTCTTCTTCAATGTCCCTGACTTTGCAGCCTCCTCACCAACATCCTTTCTTATGTCCTCCACTGAGCCACTTGCAATCTGGGCATATGAGCTTAGATTTTGGACAATCCTTGACAAAGTGTCCTCTGCCACAGTTGTAGCACTTTCTTTGTGTGGAAGACGTCAAGAGTCTTCACTCAAAGGTGTATATGTCCATGGCATTGGGATCTCTGGATCTGCAGGAATTGCCACCACATATGAAGCTTATTAATTGCTTCCTTGTGCCTACTTCTCAGATCTTAGCAAGGTAAGCAAGAACCATGTTTGGACAAGTTCCATCTAGGAGGATCTTGTTGATTATTGAGCGCTGGACATTTTTCTCTATGAGCTCGATGAGATGTGTAGGGTCCATGCCTGCTTGTGGTTCGTATCTTTGGAAATTGATGATGTGTCAGACTGAGGCCAAGTAAGGCACACATGAGTCTGGAGTGCAAAGACTTCAGACAAGCAACATAAGTGGCATCTTTTCTCTTCTCTTGGTACTGCCACATCACTCATCCTTCCTTCCACCCATCCTCACATTTTGTTGCACTTTTCTTTCCCAAGTCCAACTCACTCCTTTCCTTCACACCCAATTCCCTCTCTCTCCTTTTTTCAACCACAATGGCTGACCCAAGTCTTGAGATCTGGCCTGACTTCATCTCTGCCCCTTACCAGGGTATCAGGCAAATGATCATTGATGGCTCTGGTAAGACATATGAGGAAGTAGCTGACCACCTTGCTGCTGCCTGGGACATCAAGCACAACAAGTGCATCAACACCTGGAACCGCCAACAAGAGAAAGCACATCAGATTCAAGGGTTCAAAGGTTCAAAGCGACTGGTCAAGAGTCAGAAGGAGCTTGGGACAAGTGCAGTGAATTCAAGGTGTGAATTGAGGAGATCTAAGCTGAAGTACAAGAGATAGGTATCATGGGTTTATATACCCGGTTACATGACTAAGGGCAGGCATAGTTAGGGTCGGTCATGGAAAGCTATAGAATGGAATGGAATGTGGGGGAAGTAATTGCTGACGAAGCAAGTGAGATAACAGATAAGAGTGAGTAAGTGTGGGTGAGTCAGCGATAGAAGAAATAGTGTCCAAAGTCGT
>JBBPTD010001335.1:0-10664 GCA_038093895.1 Boletus aff. mottiae
GCAGCGTTATTGTCATGGACAACTGTCGCATTCACAAGAGTGAGGAGGTCCGCGTCCTCATTGAAGACATGCATCGTCCGTTGTCGCTATATCATTATTCTTGTACTAACTCTCAACTAGTTTGCAAACTCATTTTCCTCCCTCCGTACTCGCCCGACTACAATCCGATTGAGCAAGCGTTCTCGGCCATCAAGTCGCACTTTCGGCGCCACACTGACGATTTCTCAATGACGACAATCGCTCGCGCTTGTCAGGACATTACGCCGGATAAGGCTGAAGGCTATTTTCGATCATCGGGTTATATTGTGTAGTAGCTCAGACTTTGTATCGTTGTCGTTGTCATTGTAGAATGTTGTAAAATTCTCGTACAGCAACAAATATCCGGTGATCATTATGATGAGTCTTGATCAACAAAGGAACGCAGCAACAGCGATATACTACAATGATGACGACGCAAACATACAGAGATCCTATGACCAGAAGGTTTCATTGTCCTCTTCAGCATCCTCACAAACAATGAATCCTCTAGGAATGGGAAGCCACTTTTGATGCTCGGTAGACTCATACCAAATATCATAGTCTTTGTCTTTGTCTTCATCGTCATCACCGGCGATCATAGGAGGTCCAGTGAAGCGGCTAGCACCTTTGTCGTAATACCTCTTCTCATATGCAACCCTTTTCTGATGAGGGCGAGTTGGTGACTTCGGATGACTCGCTGAGCTCTGACCAGTGTCGCTACGCTTGCACTTGGCATCAGGACCGTTCCACCAAACAGTTGATCCCTTTTTGAGACAGACTATATCACCGGCTGGGATTCCAATCTCCGAGGCAAGCGTCTTGTCATCAATTTCGGGGAGAATGTCAGGACCAATGTGCTGCGCTGCAAGTCTCCGCTCGAATGCTGTAGCATTGAGAACATGAAGCTCGGTCTCTGCATACTCAAGGAACCGCGCAAGCTGAGAAGGGGATGGGACAGGAGGAGAAGTAGTAGCTTTTGCTGACGCATGGCGAACAGGTGTTGTTGGAATCAAAATAGGCGGCGTTGGATTAGCGACGGGCGGAGTACGAGTTCCTGTTGACTGAGAAAGGTTTGCAATCGTCTGGAGGAGGAGCACCGACGTGAGCGAGTTGATGTCTGTAGCAGGGTTTGGAGATGACAGCTGTGAAGCTGTTTGGGCCTGTGCCTTGCGTGCCGGGTGCAAGAATGGTGCCTTGTTGGCAGCGTCAAACGAAGGAATGTTTGGAGGCATATTCACCGTTGCCTGGCCTTCTTCCTATGGACCATTTAGAGTTTTTTTAGCATAGATTCAATGTGAATACATACCAGAGCGCGGGCCCAATCGAGCACCATGGCTGGAGTAAGCGGGATACTGACACCTGATGGCGTGATGTATGTAAGGCCTTCATCATAATCATTCTTGTACTTCTTTGCAAGCTTGATGCGCCATCGAGCGAGATGTGTGTCTAGATTCGAAGCCAGTCTGAGCGCTGGGCCTGTCTGTTGGAATCATCTTAGAAATCCATCAAACCATGGTGAAAAGATGTGATACCTGGTCATTATCCGACCCAGACAATTCATCGTCTCCAGCTCGGCCATGTACTTGATGCAACAAGAGTTTCTCGACATGCTTCATGTCAACAGCAATCTTTGTCGCCACACCAGAGTCACCAACACCATCATGGATCTTTCATACCATTTCCTTGTAGTCTGACACATTGTCAACGTCCATTGCTTCAGCACGCTGGCTAAAAATTTTGTGAGGGTCAGCAACAACGCTGAATCATGAATTCATACTTTTTTATCTTCAGCATTGTAAACTTGAATGGGAAGGATTGCTTGTGAGAGACCTTGTATTGGGTTTGACCATGCTTCTCCAAAATACTTTCCAGAAAGTCAACATAGTTTTCTTCACTGAGCGGGAAAACTAACTCCTTGGTCTTGATGGACTTCTCTTGTCGCTTTGCAGCAGTGGTCTTGCCCTTGGACGAGGACAACTGTTTGAGGGCAGAGTATACAGTGAGGGCAACTGTAAAGGCATAATCCCTTGGTTCGTTGGACATGGTAGGTTGGTTGGACATGGTAGTAGGTAATACAAACTACGAAAACCACTCAGCCGCACTTGGGGTCCTTCGCGGCAGTCTCTGAGGCACAACTTTCTAAATTTCGTTTTCCCTAGACTTTTGCAAACAGCTGTAAGTAAGCATTACAAAGCATATATAAGACTTGACTGAGTCTGAATAATACATATCTCTTTTGACCAGCAACCGCTATCATCTCTGAGAACCCCAACCCCTCCAAGGTAAGTAACTCTAGAGTAGATTCCTAAGTAGCCCATGTGGCAACACCAGCTACTAGCTATTGCAACAAGTAGTAGTATGAATATCTCATCGAAACTATCCTAATCTTGTCTGACCTCCTCATCTTACTATTTATACCCTTGTCTACCATACCCAACCCTTCTGTCTATATACACCCTCTTCATAATCTTCACCTTGAATTTCCAAAATATGAGGACCAGTGAGTCTGACAAGGGTGCAACACATAAGTCCTGTGCCAATGTCCTCAACAACTCTGCTCCTCTGGTCATTTCACCCTCCGACACCTCTGGGCATCGCTGCTAGTCAGTAACCCATGTTGGCACCTCCTATGCACCTTGTCCGAATGGACTTTGTTCCATCAAACTTGGACTTGACTCGTAACCTCAATAGCTCTGGTACACCTTTACCCCGACACCTCCAGATCTCTGCCAGAGCTAGACCAGTCAGGAGAAATATGGACTGTGACACAGTGTATCCCAGATAAGAACTTCAACCTTTTCCTCATGCTTGTCATGGACCTGTTACATGAATTCAAGCTCGGAGTTTGGAAGGCCATATTTACTCATTTGATGCATATTTTGTATGCTGTGGGTGGAACAGCAATACAACAGCTGAACTACAGGTAATTCACTGCTCTAGTGGCTCTTTTGTATGCTAATACTACCATGTGTCATGATTCCTAGGTACTGATGTGTTCTGACTTTTGGACAAGGAACCATTCAGCACTTCCACAAGAATGCCTCAGCTATGAAGCATCTCACAGCACGAGACTTTGAAGACTTACTCCAGGTAGGTAAAAGACAGTTGTTTGCACCTCAATTTAACTCACCAAACAATCCAGTGTGCAATACCAGTCTTTGAAGGTCTCCTGCCTGGCCAACATAACGACACAGTACTCAACTTGCTCTTTGATCTTGTAACTTGGCATGCATTTGTGAAACTTCGGCTTCATACTGAACAAACATTGGAGCTTTTTGATGCAGCCACAAACTACCTTGGCCACTTGACCCACAAGTTCGAACACACGACATGTGGATATTACCACACAAGTGAGCTTCCCCAGGAACATGTAGCACGTGGTTGGCACACAGCTGTGTTGTCAGCCAAGCAAGGGCACGGTATCCCCTCAGTGACATCTTATTCAAAGCAGAAGAAGCTTAATCTTCAGACATACAAGTGGCATGCTCTAGGAGACTATGTGGACACAATATGAACATTTGGAACTACAGACAACTATACAACACAAACAGTAAGTACTTGAACTGCTTCATTCCATTACTTAATGGTTGTCAGGGCAAACTTGAACACTGCTGTGTCAAGTGGTGCTTTCTGTGATCTGGAAAGAAAAAGGACCATATGGTCAAGAGCATTGCTAACCAAGATGCTATCAAGTGATTCATCTGCAAGGTTGACAAGGCATGAAGAGATGTCAATCTTCAAGGACAGCCTAAGTCTCAACCACAACGCACTCGTACCTCTCCATCGGATCACTATCCGATTGTTCAGACATCATGCAAGACAGATGGCCTCACATTATGGTTGGGAAGGCACACAAATGATCCTGCATTTGTGGTAAACCTTTGTTGCCACAGTCCTAAGTACCTAATCACTTGCAGGATTTTCTCCCATGACTAAAGGACCACTTATTAGTGCATGCTCGTGGTCTTGCTCATGACAGTAATGAGCATGAGTTTTCTGACAGCAACCATGGCTGTATCAACATCAAGGACAACTGCATCTACCACCACTCGCTACTCTGTGTCAATTACACCACCTATAACTTGCGACAGGAACAAGATACAATCAATCCCCTTACATGAGCTGACATCATGGTTCTATCCCACAAGGATGAATGGACCCACCCCTACTGGTATGCCTGCATCATTTACATTTTTCATGTCATGGTACAGCATTGTGCAGATGATACTTCAGTGTTCTCAAAACCCAAACACATGAACATTCTGTTTGTGCACTGGTTTCGCCAAGATGTGAATTATCCATCTAGGTGGTCTGTGAAATGACTCCAGAGACTCCAGTTCTTTGATCAAGAACACTCATCAGATGCATTTGGCTTTCTCAACCCAGACTCCATTGTGCGTGGAGTGCATCTTATACCAGCATTTGGGTATTTTCGAATGAGAGAGCTATTTGGAGTCTCAAGAGCATGCCGAAAGCCAGACGGAGAGGACCCAGATGCAGATTGGAAGTATTATTACGTGAACATGTAAGTCGTCTGATTGAAATAGTACAAAGTGTTAATCCGCTTCTAGGTTTGTAGACCATGACATTTTTGTGACTCCAAGGTGGGGGGATTGGTCACAAGGCAACATGGGAGTGGAATGACCTCCTTTTGAACAATCCTGGCAAGGTGGTAGATGATGAGCATGATGAGGACTCAGAGATGGAGGAAGCGGGTGGCAAGGAATCGGGAGGTGAAGAGGTGGGTGAAGAGCCAGCAGCAGAGGATGCAGAGGACCGGGAAGACGATTGGGAAGATCTGGACTTGGGGGGGTGAGTTGGGTGGGGACGAAGATGAGAACCCTGAAGCTTGGAAGCACATTCTTCCAGATTCCAAGGATGAGAAAGATGCAGGCAGTGAGAGTGATGCAAGCAATGACTCTGAGGAGGAAGATCCTGACCACATTGTTCCAGATGACGGGGAAGAACTCGATGATGATATTTACACTGATGAGGGCTACAGTACATTGTAGATTTACGATATAGTATCATATAGATGCTTTGTTTGATGCATATAATCTGATATAGATGAGATGACCTGGCCCTTATTCACACTATATTCCACTGACATTGTTCAGGCTGTCAAGGGTATAGTAGATTTATGATATATTATCATATAGATGCTCTGCTTGATGCTTATCATTCCATATAGTTGAGACAACCTTGGCCCTCATTCACAATATATCTGCCGACACTATTTGGGCTGACATAATACTTACCCATCACACCCTGCACCAACCATCAGGGAATATCTTAATTCTGCACTTTTTGTGATGTCACAAGACCCCAAACCCTCCCTGCCCATGCCAAAAGACGACATACCTCTCCTCTCTTGTGCTTGAAAGAAAGTGAAACACGAAGCCCAGCACTACTGGCATGGATCAAAGCTCCTCGTTTCTGAGGTCCATGTTACGACTTGTTCTCTTTTCCTTGTTTTCTTTTATGCTCTTACACTTGTGCTCGTATCGAACTCACCAGTTCGACTCTCGATGTGGACACTATTTCTTTTATCGCTGACTCACCCACGCTTACTCGTTCTTATCCCTTATCACTTGCTTCATCAGTGATCACTTCCCCCCTTTCCATTCTGTTCTATAACTTTCCATGACCTGCCCTAGCTATGCCTGCCCTTAGTCATGTAACCAGGTATATAAACCCACAATACCAATCTCTTGTACCTTAGCTTAGATCTCCTCGGACTACCTTGAATCTACTCTTCTTGTCTCAAGCTCCTTCTGGCCTTTGACCAGTCACTTTGAACCTTTGAACCCTCGAAACCTAGTGTTCCCAAGTGGAACATCTTCCTTGGACTCCATGCTACCATTAAGTGCATGCTTTGCTCTCAGAAACCTTTAAACCTAGTCTTCCAAGGCTATGCTCATCTCTACCCAATCCAAGTGTAACAGTCCAAATCTCTGTATGACTGCAGTGGAAGATTCTTCATGGGGAGAGCTTGACGTGCAGGGAGTGTCGGCAGGTGTGTATATATGTGCATGCTCTTGCTGCTTATCTGATCATTGCAGTTTGTGTTAGCTGCAAAGAACAACTCAGGATTTGCTCAAGCTTTTCCCTTTTCTGCCTTTGTCTTCATACCTTTCATGGAACTCCTGCTCCCTGTTGCAGTCAAGTTGTTTCCCAATATGCTTCCCTCAACATTTGAAGACATTCGCTGCTATGAGTATATCTTGCTATATTCTGGACTTTTACAAGCTCTGATTCTCTTGCATTTAGGAAGAGAAACAATGAAAGCTTCTCAGGGTAAGGCTAGAAATGGCCAAATTCCTCCAGGAAACACTTTAGGAATCGGGTCTCAGAGCCAATGCTCATATCGTTGGTACAGATGCCTTTAAAGAGTTCTTCTGAAAGGTTCATTCGACAGGCAAGTCTCCCTCTGTGGCCAACATTATCAATGTCACCAAACTCTTTGACGATAACCTCACCCTCAACAACCTTTCCCATCCCCAACTGGTGTTGATGTGTTGATACATGGGTATAAATGCATTCAGAACAGACAACTTCCTCAGAGGCTGTTACAACTTACTCTTTTTCTTCTCTTATACTTCTACATGTACTCACATTAAACTTGTCTGTTCAATGCTTCGCCTTGGACATTATTCCTTTTATTGCTGACTCATCTACGCTTACACTTCTTACTCCTTATCTCACTTGCTTCATCAGCGATCACTTCCCCCACGTTCTATTCCTTTCTATCACTTTCTATGACCTGCCCTAGTTATGCCTGCCCTTAGTCTTGTAACCAGGTATATAAACCCACAATACCTACCACTTGTACCTTAGCTTAGATCTCCTCAATCATCACCTTGAATCTATTCCCTTGTCTCAAGCTCCTTCTGGCTATCGACCAGTCGCTTTGAACCTCGAACCTACAACACCTTGAAACCCTTGTGTTCCTTTGTGGAATGTCTTCCTTGGACTTCGTGCTACCATTAAGTGCACACTATCTCTTTGAACCTTTCAACTTAGTCTTTCGAGGCCATGCTCGTCCCTACCCGGGCCAAGCGTAACAGAGGCACTATTCTGTCCAGTTAATGAACCTCAGGGGTGATGATCAAGCGATCTATGCTGAAGGTGTCGATGAACTGTCCACATCAGAGCTCCAGGCAGCTTTCCAGTCTAGGGAAATCTGTATGACTGGGGTGTCCCCTGTGAAACTATGAGATGAATTGTCGACATGGATCCAGCTGCACTTGCATAACCATGTTTCTGGAGTTCTTCTCATTCTTGGATGAGCATTTTACTTTGACAAGAAACAGGGTGATGATGAAGACAGGAAGACAGCAGTCATTCAGAGTCTGGAGAGTGTCATGTGTGATCTGCCCAACAACCTGGTTCATCTTGTCCTTTCTCTCAAGAGGGCTTACTAAAGGGATACATGATATAATAGTTGAGCAAAGCTGAGCTCAAAGTCAACTTGGACAATGCCAGCTACAAGCAGAAACTGGAGGTATTGCAACAGCAAGAGGAACTGATCGAAGATGAGCAAGAACAAGAAGAAAAGGAGGAAGTCGCTCAACATGCGAAATGCAAGGCAGATGAACTGTGTTACGACTTGGCCCACTATAGCGACAACGATTGGTGGAACCAAGAAGTAGAATCTTAGCTGGCATGGGTTGACCAAACGTTCAAGGTGAACTGGAGATGAGGGTATGATTCCTCATGGGTAAAGGAAGGTGTTCAGTCAAAGATAGGGAGAGTTCATAGTTGCCAGCCTACTAGGTAGACAACAGGGGAGGGGATACAAGATGTCTACCGTAAGGTGAGACTTGGGTACAAGGAAGGGGGGGTCTACCATAAGGTAAGACTAGACTAGGGTACAAGGGTACATAAGCGAGGCCTTTATATAGAGGTTGTGGCTGCACACAGACCAAGACAAGAAAGGTAAGTAATACAGAGGCAGGAAGATATGAGGAGGTCTGAGGGGATCTAGGGAACCGAGACAGTGGTACAAGGTCCAAGATAAGAATACATGAGGCTGAGAAGACAAAGACACAGGGATCAAAGAGAAGATAAGACACATGTCAGAGAAGACAATGACACAGGGATCAAAGAGAAGACAAGACATGTGTCAGAGAAGATGAAGACATGGGGATCAAAAGGAAGACAAGACTTGTGTCAGAGAAGATGAAGACTATGCACGTGTCCCTTAGGGAGTCTGGGGAGATCTATGGAGACAAGGAGGCGGAGAACAAGGGAGCGGAGGACGAGGTTTTCCTGTTAGGAAGTCCGGGGAGATCTATGGGAGACAAGGAGGCAGAGGACGAGGTTTCCAGAGACGAAGTGGTCAGAGGAAGCCTAGGGCAAAAGAAAAGAGTGGTGCAACCAGGTGTTGCCATGGTAAGTTGTAACAAACTGGAAGCACATCTGGCTCAATCCCTCTTGCCTGACAGCAAGGTAAGTCCATTTGACAGTCCATATGTGCAACACAGCGAACTGATTGGTGTTGTTCAAGTTGCATCCCATTCCGGAAGAGGAGAGCACTCACATGACTACCGAGCAGTTGAAAGAACTTGCAGAAGCCCTGTCCATCATATAGGCCAAGTCCAGTGTCCTCAAGGAGCGGGAAGAGCTTTGTGCACTCATGGCAGAGAACCTCCAAGCCAAAGAGGTAAGCCCATGCATCAATACAACTGACCAACCTCTGATTTCTTTTCTCATAGGACCCCAAGTCTCCTTCTGGCGTGTTGACCAAGTGCATCTGGACAATGCTTACCAAGGTCGACAGCCAACTCAAGGAATATGACTCATGCATCGGCAGCTCCCTCCAGATGATCTCTGCAGACACCCAGGGTCACATCTCAGTCCAGGACTTGGAGAAAGCACTCGCAGTGATCAAACATAAGCCTGACGACAAAGTTGGACAAGCTGTCATTCAAAAGTTGGACATGAACAAGGACAGATTTGTTGAGATCAAGCACATGCTGGGATTGGTACATGAAAAAGGCCTTGGTGAGTGTCCACTCTCAAATACTGTCGCGGGTGTGTTAATGTTGATGCATGGTGTCTCTTTATCCAGGTATTGAAGTGGACGATGAGGCGAGGACATTGATTGGTGAAGGGAGAGAGACTAAGGATTCGAAACCATGGAAAGAGGATATTGTGCAGGAGTGATTACTGGTGTGCCATCTGACATGCTTATTCCATAGACTAGACATAATATACTCAACTCTGCTTAGCACCTCTGAGTCTCCTAAAGTTAACAATATATATAGAGCTCGATGAATGGTATTCCATGGTTGGCACGTTGTCACTGACCTTGCATCACCTGCACCTTCCATAGACCCTAATCCAGTCACCCTTCTAGAAAATGGGCTCCATACACTCAGCTGATCACGCTTCTCAAGCCCTCAATGCTCACTTGAAGTCAAGGAGCTGTCATCAGTGCAGATGATCAGGGTGTTATGATACATATGCACTAATTTAATTTCTTCCATTCTGAAATCAAGGATATAGTTATGTGTATGGAGTGCTTGTCCTGGAATTGCAATGTTGCATTTACAAAATTACCTCAAGCCCAAGTGTACAAATGGTTCAGTGAAAAAATTTGGCATCATAGAATCAAGAATATATTTCACCAGAATTACACAGCCTATTGCTTCTGAGACCCTCTTCATATCATCCTTCTGTCTACCTCTTCTCTTTGCCATTCCACCACTGGAAGAACTTGCAATCACAACTTAATATGGTGCCTCTTTCTTCTTTAGTTGGAAGAGGCCCTGAATAAATTTATTAACAGATAACACACCAGTGAAAAGTGTGTTGAACACATACATGCAGTTTTGGAGAACAATATCAGTAACCATCCCCACTTTTTCATCATAAGACACATGGTTAGACCTCCTCCAATGCCTTCTTAGCCCTGCCAGGAGAATCTGATACCTTATAGTTCTGGGCTGCAGAAGAGAATGGCTGAGGATCATTCTTCTGACATAGAAAGAAAGAAAGCTCTGATATCAAAATGATATCTGTATTGTATGATTTTAATGGTATATTATCATATGAGCATCTAAAACATACCAACACCAGCTTGAAGGATCTGTTTCCATGTAGAAAAGGGAATCTTGTTTAAGATTAGCTGCATACTCATAACACAATATTAGTCAATTTACCACATTGTGTGGTGTTAGAGCCTGTTGGTCACTTTGGGTAAAAGAAGTCTGTACATGGATATATGAATATTAAATATTAAATTGGTGAAAACACATACTCCAGTCTCGAAGACTAGCTGCAAGTTGCAAGAGCACAAAATCAATAAGAGATATAATGATATGGTATATATGCCAACCTCCTGATTAATCATCAGCATAAAGGCATTCTGGCATATAAAAGTCATTACCTTCTAAAAACAATGAAAAATGGCAAAAAGTGGGTCATTAAATAGATTTGTTGTCATAAACTTACATCCTGTTGAAATTGTTGCAGCAAGAGATATGTCATAAATGTTGGCAAAATGACATACCAGCTATAAAATTGTAAAGAAGGATTGGAGGAGAGAGTAGAGATGGGTAAAAAGTGAACCATCAGCATAATCACCCAAGCAACATGCCACAGCAGACAACCTACCTCCTATGATTTTCAATCCAGGATGA
>JBBPTD010001336.1:0-10656 GCA_038093895.1 Boletus aff. mottiae
ATAATCACCCCCACTGCGCCGCATCTTGAACGCCCGAGATTGGCTCGAGCCCTCGCATCGTCTTGCTTACCCGCTGCGTCATCTCCGTTACAAACCTCGTAAACTCAACTACTTCTTCCGTCGCACCCTCATGTTTGGCTCAAACGAGGACAACACCAAATTAAATTCGAGGCGCCACGCATTCGGTGTGATCACCATCACCGCATTGCGGATCTCGGCGTACGTCCCGGCGGGCATCGAGCGACAGGTTCCGTCGTGCCGTGTCGCCCTCGACGTAGAGGTGCTTTGTCAAACGAGGAGGTCTTTGTCGAGGTCGCGGGCCTCGAACACAGCGTGCCGTTGGTGTTGGATCGCGCTCGTTCTTGAAGGGCCGGTTGAGCGCGTACACGACGTGACGACGATAGCACCTTCCTGGCACCACCAAGGTTGGAGTGTATGGCAACCTGTCGATGTTTGCTTTGAGATCTGGAACGGCTATGGGACAGGCGCCTGCGCCGACCACGTGTCGAATCAGATGGCTTGCTAGCTGCCCAAGCGTGGGGTTCTCGAAGACGACGTTCCGGCCAATTCTAGACGCTGCTTCTCGAATCTCCTCATTTGGGGCAGCCCCGAGGATCCTCGAGGATGCGGTTCTTGAGGAGCGTGAACAACAGGCTGTGCGACGGAGCATCCAACCACAGAGAGTATCGTGCAGGCGAGTGAGGCCGACCTCACTGTTCGCTAGACCAGGTTGGCGACATAACAAGACCTAGTGTGGTACGACAGTGATCCCCGAAATGCACTCACACGGTGTATGGCAGTATAGACAGATGAGCACAAAGGCGATGTCACAATGGGAGCCCAGAATCCACCCATACTTGAGCTGAGCCATGGCTAAGAATCCTATCGCGAAATTGTCGGGGTGCGTCAATGTCAGTCACACAGGTCCCGAACTAGAGCTGCACCGGATTGGTCACCTTGCGTGAATTGTAGAAAAGCGGGCTATGGCACTTCGGCTCGTCGGCGGCGACGGTTTTTAGCGGTGTATCGCCACTCGATATCGCCCCCTTCAATGTCCAGGGATTATGGCTCATGATATCAGACCCCGTTCTGTGAACAAAGCCTGCGTTTTGCAGAACGCGTCTGTACAATTTACAAGTAATTCTCCACTTACAACAATTTTTTGACGGTTAGGCATGGAGTTGAAGGGAATTGGCTATTGCCTAGACAAGGTGAGGAAGAAACTAGCCTTACTATCTGAGACAGGCTGTTCATCTACACTGGCATGCATAGAGTTGTCCATCGCACAGCGTTCAGCCACCACCACCTTGTGTATTCAACCGCTTCGCTGCGATCAAGCATGTATACGCTGCCAGTGGAACGAGTGGCTTAATAAGAACTGGATCAATCGAGTCTGGCTTAAAGTGGTGAGACAACGAAGCTGGCAGTATTTCAACGGAAGTTGCGCCGCTCCAGTAGGACATCGAGATCAATGGAGATGTTTGAAATGCCAGCATTCTGCGGGTCAATTGATGAAAGTGTCGAGGTGGAGTGGATCGCGAACATATGGAAAGCCAAGCACGAGTCGACCTCGTGTTTCTATATGTACCGCATTTGGGGCGGCGAGGGTGCACAGTTTGTCGCTTGCTTCCCTCACTCGAGGTAATCTTCTCTCGCAATCATTGGCAGAATATGGTTTCCGACGAAAGCTTGACCCCAAACATTCCTCCTTGTCCTACTATCACTTCCGCATCACGTGTCACGTGCTTGAGTCACCAACATCCTCCGAACCCTGGATCAAGCGTTTCAGATAATGCTGCAGTTTGCGATGCCCAGTCGAACAATCGTCATCGTTCCATCGATGTGGATGACATAGTAATCGCGTATGTTTTCCCGCAGTCATGTTTTCTATAATTCAGACTTACCGTGCATTCCATTAGGGTAATGGGGATCACGAGGGCAGGCAAGAGTACAGTGAGTTATTGATGGGAGGCTCTCAGGCTACACCACATACTGAGGCGTTCACAGTTCATCAACAAGGCGGCTGGGAGGATGGAGATCATGATAAACAACGACTTGGAATCCCAGACACGAGCGGTGCGACCTGTCCACTGTCTCCATCCTGACGGTCGTCGGAATGTTGTTTTGGTGGACACGCCTGGATTCGATGACACGTATCTTTCTGACACTCAGATCCTAAGGATCATAACTCATTGGTTGAAGGAGACGTGAGTAGAATTGAGAGTGTGTTCCAGTTTCACTTAACTCGATATTTGCAGATACGAGAACAATATCAAGCTGTCCGGTCTTCTTTACCTCCACCGCATCTCAGACAACAGGATGGCGGGGGCCTCCGTAAAGGACCTTGCCGTATTCAAAGACCTGTGTGGCAAAAATAACTTGAAGAACGTAATCCTTGTTACAACGATGTGGGACGAAGTTGAAGACCAATCAGTTGGTTCCAAGAGGGAAAAACACCTTCACTCGGTTTTCTGGAAGGATATGATACGCCGCGGTTCGCGCACTCGCCGTTTCCAAGGCACCTATGAATCAGCTTGGGAGATCATTGATCACTTAGACTTGGGGAAATCTGGTCAGAGGCGCACACCACTTCAAATTCAGCAGGAAATGATTGATCGCGGATTGCCGTTTCATGAAACAATAGCAGCAAAAACCTTGCACTGTTCCCCCACCCACCTTGCGGGGAAGGCTAAAACATCTACAAGCAAGCCGGGTACGGGTAGATCAAGAATTAACTCTTCTCCTCGCCTTGCCGCCGCTTCCCCGCTACTCCAAGTAACTCATGTCGCATCCTCAAGTTACCAACATCCTCCGAACCCCCCTATATCCTGCATTCCAGATAATGCTACAGTTCTCGACGCCCAGTCAAGCAACCATCACAGCTCCTTTGACGAGAATGACATAGTAATTGCGTATGTTTTCCTGGAGTTACGCCTTAAACGACTCACTTATCATGCATTCACTTAGGTTAATGGGACTCACAAGGGCAGGCAAGACTTCAGTGAGTTGTCGGTGCGAGACTCTGAACCCCATACTGAGATATTTAGTTCGCTAACACGGCGGCTGGGAAAATGGATATCGCGATAAGCAACAACACCGTATCCCAGACACAGGCGGTGCAACCCGTCCGGTGTGGCCATCCTGACGGTCGTCGAAATGTTGTCTTGGTGGATACACCCGGATTCGACGACGAATATCGTTCTGATGCTGAGGTCCTAAGGACCATAGCCAATTGGTTAGCGCAGACGTGAGTAGAACTGAGAGTGTCATCAAGCTTCGCCTGACTCGACATTCACAGGTACCAGAACAATATCAAATTGTCTGGTCTTCTTTACCTCCACCGCATCTCAGACGTCAGGATGGCGGGAACCCCTCTAAGGAATCTTTCTGTATTCAAAGACCTGTGTGGCGACGGTAACCTGAAGAACATTCTCCTTGTTACAACGATGTGGGACGAAGTTAAAGACCAATCGGTTGGTTCCATAAGGGAAGAAGAGTTTCTTTCGGACTTTTGGAAGGATATGACACGCCTCGGCTCGCGCACTTGTCGTTTTCAAGGCACCCGTGAATCAGCTTGGGAGATCATAAATTGCTTAGACTTGGAGAGTTCCGGCCAGGGGCGCACATCACTTCGAATTCAACAGGAAATGGTTGATTGCGGGCTGCAGCTTCATGAAACAACAGCATCTAAAACCTTACTCCGTCGCCTCCTCCAGCTTGCAGCAGAAGCTAGAAAGGTCTGGACAAAGCTGCGTAACAAGAATCGTCGGACAACCAGGCCAAGAGTCCCTTCAGTTGGGTTGCGTCGAATTCCAAGCAGGTCCGCCACAATTAAATCTGAGGTTGCCTCGTCCATAGCCCCGCCGTCATCTACTTCAGCAATTGCCAGTCCCACCGGGAGCACCTTCTCGGGTTGTAGTATAAATGGTCGACAGGATACACTCTTGGTTACAATCAGAATTCTCGGACTTGCCCATCAGATGGCAGACATAGCTAACGCCCCCATGCTTCGGGGAATAATTGGGACAGCCTTGCGTATAGCCCAACTAATCCAGGTCAGTACCCTGCTCTTTGTGGTCGGAATCTGCTCTTAGATGTTTCTAAGGAAATGGGCGGCACACATCATGCGATTATCCGAGTAATGGAGAGTTCTGGATGGTTGCTTGATAAGGTTACACAGTATGCGATCGAATCTGGGCTGTCGAGAGATATGAAAAGAGCACTGCATTCCTTTCAAAGGTAGGTTACTTTGAGCGTACCCAAGGAGGGACATGGATGCTTACCGTCACGTTAGAGAGCTCAGCAATCTTCAAAAGGTTGTGATAAAGATTTCAGCTAGACCCCGTATTGCTGCCTTCCTTTTGCACGACGCGGACATTCAGGTGATCACGACATGCACCGCCTCGATGAAAGCCATCTACGACAAGCTTGAAGTATGATTATCTCCGATACCCGGGCTTGATTCGCTAAACGGTGACATAGATTCATCTTGCCATGGACAATCGTCAGGCTATCGCACGGCTTGAATATCAATTGACGGCTCTATGGGAAAGTACAGCATTGGTGAGCCCCAGTTCCTAGATTCACTGGACGTTTCTGATTCTTGCGACAGCGGCAATGTGAGTGTGGAATGTCGGTCGTCCCCCCTGGAGAAGCACAGGAAGATGGACGGCCATCCGCTTCCACAAGTCAATCCTTGTGAATCCCACCTGGTCATGGATCCCATGATTTCGACTACCACCTGTAACTTAAAGTGCTGGTCGCCAGAACAAAGTTAGTTTAGATCATTGCTGTCATGCTCATAATATGTACTATGCTGTATGTCGTTTGTAATTTTGGCAAGCATTCTGGATTTGCCACTTTATCGAGTCGACGTTGGCTCGCCTATTGTCGATGCGAGCCTGAGGTATGGGGCATGTCCCGCAGCCATCAACCCGTCTGTGTATGCACGTCTTCCGAGAACATGTCGATTATCCAAGCGCCGGAGACCCACCGCGCCACATCAACGTCCAGGATCGGCTCGAGCTCTCTCACTGCTTTGCTCACCCTTGCTACTGATAAAGGACGGACGGGACGCCTTCGGGCACCACGACCTCCGATCGTCAGACGTTCATCGCACAGTCAAAAAAAACTATTCTGTAAATTTCTCATTTAAAATCTGGCTCGAATTCTAGTAAAATAGAAATTACGATTGAAAACGAACAAGACGGATATGCTCCCGAAGCCAGTTCATTTGCCCGAATACGAAGCGACCCGAAACAAGGCAGAACAAAATGGACGTGTCCTGCCCGGATCTGGCCGCACTGTGGACACAGCCAGCCTGAACCGATCGAACAATCTTTGAAAGTAGGATGCCAGACATGCCCCCAGTGGGCCGTAGCGATGCGAGTCAAACCGTAAACGTTCTCGGGGCAGGTCACTGTTCGCTAGACCAGGTTGGGCGAGCGATGGGACAAGATGTGGTGCGACACGACCGTAATGCGCCTTCCTCGCCAAGCGGGAGAACCTCGCCCTTCAAGTTGCCTGAAATGCACTCGCGCAGTGTGAGCGTCCAAGCTGTGGTTCTCCTGCACGCTATTACACACTTGATCTACAGCCAAGAATATCGATGAGTCGGTTGCACGGGCAAATCGATTGCCCATACCTCATACCGAGGTCCCGAACTAGACAAGGCTGTGTCAACCTATAAACCAGGCCAAGTCCCATTTCGACACTGCCATATGTGTTCCATCTGCGAACCCCTGAAGATGATGTCAAAGCCTAGCTCGAAAAATGAAAACGGGACGTCACATACTCACGGCGTGTGATCCACGGGGTGCCTGCATTTCCGAGTCGTCATCCCGCGCCCCCGAACCGACCCAGTGGCTGTCGAACGTTGAACGTTGGGCAGTGCTTGTACGACCCTGGACTCGGATAGTGCGCGCAACCGAAGACGCCGTTGCCAAGGCCGTTCCTGGGCTAGTCGGTCCACGTTCAAATCAGGTTCGATCCACCGCGGGTGCACCCTACAATCATCGCCACCATCCACTATTCATGATGGACTCGAAGGTGGATCGCCCGAGAGGATAGAAAAGTTGGGGGGGAGGGCTGAATCGAGCGCCAGCCCTGCGCGAGCGATGGATGGTGTATTGCCTGTGAGGATGTGGGTGCGTGTGTGTACTGGTGAACTGAGCGTGATAGTCGATAAAGTGGCTGTCTGAAAGAACGACGAGGCCGGTCGGGTGCAAGAAAGCATGATGTGAGGGTCGTGGTCGTGGATGTGTTATGATAGCTAGCCAGGGCCGAACAATGATTAGATCGTGCCCATTATCATTTGGGTGAGACGGGCGTGGCAGCTCGCGTTCCGATTCATCCTCCGCCATCACGATGACCTCTTGGACGGAAGCGCACTCTGTTCGATGTTCACGGGCCACTTCGACGGCATTAATGTCACCGGGATCTCTCAACGTTCCTTGTTTAGCATCTACGACAATTGGTGCTCACACGAAGAAAAAAAAAAAGACTCGGAGAGTTTACGACCAAGTCACCTATCCCCCGCGACTGCCACAACTACCCACATGCATGTCTCTTACCCTTGCCCGACGTCGCCGACGTCCCCCTCTTCATAATCCGTCGACACGACGAGCAAGTTGAAGATGGCATGGTCTATCAGTTTTGCGATGCAAACCTGACAGGCGATGCAATCTTGTCCCATGGCGCAGTGGGTTCCACGTGTTGCCCCATCGATGGTGATGGGTGTATGGAATGGCTTGGGCCGAGTAGACAGGTTGAGGTGACAAGCAGCCCCCTCGGTCGTCGTACTTGATAAAGATAAACGTGGTTGTCTAAAGGAACGACGAGGCCGGTTGCATGCAAAATGACCATGATGTGACGGGGAAGAGCTAGAGTCTTTGGGGGTCGGGTCGTGAACATGCCCATCGCCCCACGATCGACGACGCATGAGAAGGCAAGTCGACTCTGTCCTCGAACTCGCTGTTTCCACCCCTTGTTGGCTTGGTACCTTGGCGACGACAATATCTCCTTTCCCAGCGATGGTAATACTCACACTATATCGACTTTGCAGCCAAGATCTACCATCAATTCAGCCACCACCGGGGTGATCTTGATCACGCAATTAAGGCGGAAATTTGGCTGTGGCAGGTCGGAGGGATCGTATCATTGATATGAGCCTCGACTGACGTGAACAGGGATGTCGAAATCGTTGGAATACGTGAGAAGATGCACACACACGTCGAGACTGCCTGGTGCTGAATATAGCGCGGCGATGCTCCCGTCCAATGACCGCACGGCCAATCCCACCGGCATCTCGACGACGCATGCGCAGCCACACGCAGGATCGGGCCAGCTGTGCCTGCATGCAGGGTACCATATAGAGGCCCCGTCTCTCTTGTTTCACGCACCATCACCACCACCACGATGGTCTTCCCCAACCCTTACAGCATCCCTGGCTCGCCCACCCGCCTGCGTGACTCTTCCGGATCGACGCCTAGTTCGTCGTCACCGACGATCGACATCTTGCTGGACCGTCCCACGGACACGTCCTCGTCCTTGCGCCTCCCGCCTCCTCCACTCTGGCCACACCGACTGTCGGCCTCGTTCTCTGCGATGGCTGACCAGATCGCAGCAGCGTCGCAAGCGCTCGCGCTGGTGCCACCGACGGCATTTAGCGGGACAGACATGAGCGCCGAGGTGGGTACGCTCAAGAGCCGGCTCGACGGGATCGAGCAAACGCAAGAGAGGGTGCTGGCCGAGTTTGAGTCGCTCAAGTTGACGATGGATCGGGGCAATGTCGATGTCGATGGCAGTGGCAGTGGCAGTGCGGACATGGGTGACAACGAGAGTGCGCTGACGGTCGTGGCGGTGCAAGCGGCCAAGATCGAAGAGCTGGAGAAGAAGCTCAACGAACTGAGCGAGACGGTGAGACTCGAGTAAGTCGCGGTGTGCTGGGTACGCGTCGGTGCTGACGGGTGAGGATAGCCAGGAGCGGTTACCGGCACGACTGCACAATTCACGCGCGACGGTGATGAAAGCGTCGCTGAAGACGCCCAACGCGGCCAACGGTAAGCCGGTGGCTGGATTCCCGCTGACACGGGGCGAGTTTGAGCACATCACGAGTGGGTTGTTTCCGTGCTAAATATTCTACGCTAACACGAAAGACAGAGGAGCGGTACGAGGTGTTGCTCAAGGCATACGGACAGCCACTCAAGGGAGACACGGCAGCCAAGCGAGATGCGTTGCGTGCCTTTGTTGGCATTCCACAGGACGGACAATGAAATTGCTTATGTCATACGAGGGATCAGATCGAGTACTACCCCCTGATAAAACGTCGTCGCGTACAACATGTCTTTTTGTTACCCCCACTATTCTATCTAGACGCGCTCTTGCACTCGCTCGTCCGTTGAGCACCATGATTCCCCCCACATCGCCCGTGCACGCTCTCCTCGACGGAAACGCGCTCTGGGCAGACGCAGTAGACCGGGCCGATCCCGGCTTTTTCCAACACTCTGCAAAGGGCCAATCACCAAAGGTCTCTCTTTTCATTCACCCCCTCTTCGTGTGCTCACTCCCAGACAGGTCCTCTGGTTCGGTTGTTCCGATTCTCGCGTCCCAGAATCCGTCATCACGGGTGCACGTCCGGGCGACATTTTCGTCCACCGCAACGTTGCCAAGTGCGTACACGCTCACGTTTCTCACACTTTCCGGTCTTACCCGATACAGCCAATGCCACCCCGACGATGATAGCGCACTCGCAGTCCTCTCGTACGCCGTTGGCACCGTCGGCGTCGAACACGGTACGTCTACACGCATACACAACTTATCCAGCCTAACCCCCCCCCCAGTGATCGTCGCGGGACATACCTGCTGTGGAGGTGCAGCTGCGTGTTATGAAGCCGTTGCGGCTCGTTCCGCCACCGCCACTGGGTCGGAGATAAAGACCCCCCTCACACGCTGGCTCACACCCCTCATGGAGCTCATCGCCTCTCTCGACCTCTCCTCCACCCCCGCCGGCGGTGCTCTCGACCTCATCGTCCACGAGAATGTCAAACGCCAGGTCGAGCACGTCTGTGCCACCGAAGCCATCCAGCAGGCGTGGGCGGCGGGAAAACAAGTCTCCGTTCATGGCTGGGTGTATGACGTGGCTTCGGGTCGGATTAGGGATGTCGGCGTATCTCGCGGTCCGTTTGGCGTTCCAGTACAGCTCTAAAAGAGAATCATGTATGCTTTGCCATGCGTACTATAAACTGTCCGGGAATCAAAAAATGACATGACTACTCGAACAAAGTGCATCAACAAGGGGAAAAAAAGCAGTTATACATAGCGGACGCAGATGAGCTCAACACACGACGCAACACTGACATCCCCCCTCCGTCTCCGCGCTCATCGACTGTCCCCTCTCCCGATACCGATACCCACCCGTAGTCCCCGACGGCACACCCTCGCGCATCAACATGCTCGCCCGCGTCGCCGCCTCAAACACGTCGTCCACTCCCTCAATCTTGAGCGCCGAACACTCCTTGTACGCACGCGCTCCAATATCAGTAGCCACCCGCTCCGCCTGCGCACGCGACACATAGCGCTCAATGTCAGGCGCATTCGGGGGCGGTCGGAGGTCCGCTTTACATCCGACCAACAAGATAGGGATCGTCGGCCCGCATATGCTCCGGACTTCTTCGATCCACTACAAAATACGTGTGAGCAACACGAGCGACAAACCGAGCAAAAAAAAATGACCACACCCACCTTGACAGACACGTTTTCGAGCGAATCCGGCGTGTCAATCGCAAACGCGATCAAAATGACGTGCGACTTGGAATACGAGAGCGGTCGTAGACGCTTTTTGATTTAGGTGGTTGGTCGATTGCGTCACCGCCACGCCCGCGATCCCCAGTGCAACGAGGACACGTACCTCGTATTCTTCCTGTCCACTACAGCCGAAAATAACGACCATGACCTCCAAGGGAAAAAAGGAAAAAAAACACGCACGCAGTATCCCACAACGCCAACTGCACTGGCTTACCGTCCAATCGAATCTCGGCCACGTAGTTTTCGAAAATGGCTAGAACGCATCGGTCACCCTTTCCACGTCCACGCGCGCCAACGAGACACGTACTCGGTTGCTAATTCACACGCCCACGCCCGCCCGTCCGCGCGCGCGCCAAGGCACCGTTAGCCTCCCCCAAAAAAGCACACACACACGACGCACGTATTCCTTTGGAAACTCGCCCAGTGCAAACGAACACAGGAGCGACGTCTTGCCACATGCACCTGTACGTCGCGTCACCCCCCGGTATGCACCGCGACACCAAAACGCCGAGCACGTCAGTCGACCGACTCGAGCAACGGAGAAAAAAAAACACGACTTGCCATCACCCACAATCACCAATTTCCTCCGAATCTAAACCAAAACCAAGAAACGTCAGCGACACCTCCATCGTTCCGCAGTCGCGGAGGCGAACAACGACCGGACAAAAGACTTGCCGGATTTTGAGACGACATGACGTCTAATACAACCGTGAGACAAGAGCGTCGACGCTCCTCGAGTACAAGGTCAAGGACGAGGAAAGGAAGAGAAAGAGAGACCAGAGTGGTCCGAGTGGTGAGAAGGAAAGAGAGGGTTGTCGCAACAAGCCACTTTGGACGCAGCCGCAGCCCTTT
>JBBPTD010001337.1:0-10638 GCA_038093895.1 Boletus aff. mottiae
CTTATTTTTCCCAGTGCTCATTCACTCACAATTCACTGAATACTACAATAGCCCCTATGTTCGCTCATTTGCACAAAGTTCCCACAAAGCCCAATATTCTCCCACAATATTGATCTTGCAGTGATGCACTCTAGATTAACATGAGACACACCTCATGCATGCCTCATGCCCCCTATCCAACTCATGCCCACACAGGTATGCTTATCCTCCAGTAAACACTCTCCTCATATTGCCTCATGTTTCCCAGTATCAGACCTAGTAATACATGTATAGTAGCTATAGATAAGCACTGCACAGTCTGTGCACCTGTACTAGTAGTATAAATACTACAGCCAAGTAGTACAAGACTCTTTAGTCTTGTTCTCTTGGAGTTTTCCCAGAACATCCTCCTTAGTACTCTTGCAACTACAAACACTAGACCCTTAGGTGGGTTCTGGTCATTTCACAAGCTTACAATCACATCAAGGAATGTCTGAAAAGAGTGCTGCATGCAATGTTAGATCACGCCACCCACAGGAAATCTGACACAGATAACAAATTCTGCAAGTTAGTCCACGAGATTGAACAGAAACAGGTAGTCAAGGAGTTGAAGCACCAGTTGGAATTGTTTTGGTGCAATGTCATATCTCATTCCAACCCCTACTTGGCCACCTCTGTACACATCTGTATATCTATACAACTCCAACCAACCCCTATTTGCACCTCCATACACCTCTGTACATCTCCAACCGACTCCAGGTCAAACCTCTGATGAACTCTCAAGGGAGTTCATCTCTGGGAATCAACTCCTTAACCCCTATTCAGAAAACCTCAGACTTATGCCTTCATTAACCTCTCTTGGTTATAGTCTGCATTTTATCTGTTGATTGGTACAGCCTGTCCCAGCTGTGTTCCATTCTCCATTGATCATCATTCTCTCCCTATATATATCGCCTTCGTACAGTGGCTTTGGACCCAGAATTCCTCCAGGTCTCTACCATATACAATCCCCTATACTTACACTGTCGTACCTTCAGTATAAATATCAATAACGATTCTAAGTCACCTCATTTCAAGTTTGGCTTCTGTTACCACCTTCCTCTACTCTGAAATATGAGGACAGTAAGCTTGGCATGGATGCAACACATAAGTCCTGCACCGATGTCCTTAACCCCTCCGTTTTCTGGTAAACCCTGCTCCATAACTCCGAATGCTGCTATCAGTCAATGACCAATGCCAGATCCCCTATACCTCATCTCTGACTGGACTTTGGTCCATACCCTCTGGACTTCACTCCACACCTCCAGACTTTTAGCCCCTATCCCTTCAGACCTCCTGGACTTCATTCCACATCTCTGGAGTTTTAGCCCCTATACCTTTGGACTTCCACCAGACTTGAACTCAAAGGAATTGGACTCTAACATGCAATGCCTATCTGTTTGATCAGCTGGTAACAGATTCTGACACGTATAAGTGGTGTAAGGCTCTTCAGGCTCATTCTCATGCTCAAGTCCTTGTGGTGAGTGCCAGCACACATAACATCCTCATTAATCACTCTAATATTGGCATATAATAGATGCTTTCAACCAAAATATTTGCAGTTCTCATCAACTCAATGCCAGATGAGAGGACTGGATCAACACTTACATGGCTGAATTCTCCAACACAAGGAAACCAGGATGCCTGGACTCTTGTAAACATGATCAAGGTCAGACAGTGGTACAAAACACAGAAGATATGGTGTTTTTATGATGAAAATACTCTAAACTAAAATTTCAAATGGGCCCAGGAATAGGAACCTCACCAACACAAGGTGCTATATCATTCTACTGTGAAATTCTGCAATGTTTACCAAGACTTTCTTGACACAGAAAGAAGAAATACCTCAGCAAGTACACAGCCAGAAGTTGAGAGTTCTACTGACTCAGATGAAGAAGTGGACACTGATACTAGTATATCTCTGAATGAGGAAAACCATGACTTGGAGATGGTGCCAGTGGACTCGGACTTCAGCAATATGGCACACCTTAACAAGACAGTCATGTGCACGGATGAAGACATTGACCTAGACTCCCAGTATTTACTTGATATCCTTACTACTGTACCAGTCCCTGAGTTGCAGAATGCACCAGCAACATCCATGAAGAAGTCTGCAAGTCTTGGCCTTGATGGTGGTGCTCCAAATTGGAGCTGGTGATTATTCACCATTTTTCACTCCAAAAATGTTATTCACACTGTGTAAAACTACTTTTTCACTTGTTAATAACAGTATAGTTGCTAACTGTGAATATGTGTTAGTAACTTGACCTTTCAAATGTCTGCTGTTAATAACACTGAAAAAGTCACAGTGACTTTTGCACCATACCCTAGTAGAGAAGTAACATGTGGATGTTGAAAATCCATGCTGCTTCAGTGTGGGTCATATGAATGCCTTCCTGATCATCTTATGGCAATACAATCCCATAATAATTACTGTATCTTATCTTGCTTACATTATTATGGTATTACCATATACATTAGTGGTACTCACTTAGGTTATTATGAGACTATGCTTGGCCTATTCTGGCTGATGGAAAAATGTTGCTTATACATGTCTCCAGGCAGAGCTTGAAGCTCATGCCTGCCTCATGCTGCCCCCAATGCTCTGAAAAACTTCAAGCACTCATAAACCAACCCCTAGTACACATGGCTGGCTGGGCTCAGCCTCCAAGTACATAAAAAGTTTCAACATCCAAGCAACCTGCATCAATCCCTCTAGCTGACAATTCAACAAGTATCTTGATTTCCTATCGTAGAATATTTTGCCGTAAAGGGATGGCTTTTCAAACAAATTGAATGTCAATCCATCCACCACAAAAATTCCACCTTTCCATTCCCTACAAGCCTTCGTCTTGACAAACATATGGGCCAACTCCACATCAAGGGAATTTACCAAAGGCACAAAAACAAATTCATCATGCTGCTCCAGGACTGCGAGCATGACCCAGTTTGTACAATTCACCACAGAGCCCACACTGATCCCGGCCCATTGGGCCATGTCCTTGGTTGAAATCGCATTTCCATAGTGACCTGCACAGTTGAGGAAGATTGCAAGCTGTATTGCAACTGGCAGCTGTGAGTGATTCAAGTTTGATTTGAAAATTGCACTGTCACTAATCTGGTCAAGAATACAGTCAAATATTTCTGGATCGACCCACAGCTTTTGACGAAACAAATGCAGTCAAAAGTTTGCAAAATGTTCAAGCAAATGGAGTTGGGGTGCATGCAATGGGGGTTCCACAGCCTGAAACAGGATGCATGCCTGGTTGATCTTGTCCCATAGCGCTTCAATTGCATTAAGGAGTTGCTGGTAGTGTCGTCCCTGTGCCTCCAATGAACTGATTGACTCTGATGATAGATCGGATCCAAGATTGGACAGGATGGGGGAAATAGGAGTCAGAGGGGGAATGAAAATGAGGTCATCTTTGATGTCTGAGTCATCCAAGAGGTATAGATCCTCATTAACACGTCTCAGTAAGTCCTCTCTTCTTTGGATCATGGCATTCAGCTGAATTGTGTCCAGTTTGTCCAGCAGCCTTTGCCTTTCAGATATGTGGGGCATGGTGGTAGCTAGCAAGAACATTTACTTAAGGCTCCAAGCCATCAGACTGGTCTATATGTGAGGATTCAAGCAGCTATCTTTATATTTTTCCAATGCATGCAATGTACTTGGCCGTTTTCCTCAAGTCATGTGAGTTCAGCACAATGCTCAGTACAATCGGAGTTCCAATACCAAGAGCACTCGCACAGACATTTCTATACCTAAGAATAGTGTTACAATAGCGTTACAATAGCCTAAGTGAGTACCATGTTTGTCGAGACGAAGGCTTATAGGGAATGGAAAGGTGGAATTTTTGTGGCAGATGGATTGACATTCAATTTGTTTGAAAAGCCATCCCTTTATGGTGAAATGTTCTATGATAGAAAATCAAGATACTCATTGAATTGTCAGGTATGCTAACTCACCTTTTTGCCATCGCATGCACACTGAAAATACTAGGTGGTGGTGATACCACACAACCTTCTCATTGTTGATTATGGCCTAGGCCATCCAGGAAGCATCCATGATGCATATGCATTCCAGGGAACTGAAATGGCATAAGACCCAGAGTCATAGATTCCTGCTGGACACTGGATATGGGCAGACAGCACCTATCCAACAAAACTGTGATGCGTCATACCTTTTAAAGCAAGCCAGTTGGCGCCATTATCATGGCAACAAAAAGTTTACAATTGCTATCTGTCAAAGGTATGACATTAGATTGATGTTCAGACTTGGAGTGTGTCATGAAAAATACCTGTAGGTTCACGTGTGTGTGGAACATGCATTTGCAGCATTGAAGGGACACTTTCAGTCACTCCAGGAGCTTTGCATTCACATCTGATCACATGATGACACCATGTACATGGTGCATTGGGTTCAATGTTGTATTATCCTTCACAACATGGTTGTCTGTTTTGAGGAGCAGCTGGGTAAAGAATTGTCAGTTGGATGGGCGCAAAATGAAGCTAACGAGGTCATGAGGGATATGGATAATGTGGTGGTGGAAGTCCAAGATGGTGCTCTGGGACAGATGTTCCATTTGGACTTGATGAGGAGCTTGCTTGCCTCACTGGACAACAGAAATCGGCACACTGATCAGTAAAGAAGGACATAGAGTAGGACACACTGGCAGAAAACACAGTACATTTAAGTGCAGGAGTACTGCAATAAAAATGACAAGCATGTACAAGAGAAAACAAAACAACATCTGAGGATCTGACAGCTCAATACCAGCCTGACGACAGTACAACAAATGATGGGAATTGAGTGGAAAGGGTGTGAGGAATATTGGAAGGGAAAATTGTTCATCCACAATGGCCAGGGCTTAGAAGGGAGGAAGAGACAAGCCGGCAGTACCTGGACCAGGGGGAGGGAAAATTCATCCTAATCCTTCATGCTGTCCCGAAGCTGCATCTTCAACTGAATCAGCTTGATCTGCCATGCAGCAGTATGCTCCTCCTGTTCACTGAGTTGGATGTCCAGCTTCCTCAGCTCCAACATACACATGTGCTCAACCTCAGCGGATGACTGGTTGGCAAGGCACTCCTTGCATTTGTGGTCAAGTTCTTTGGCAAGGATTGTATAATTGTAATGCCATGTGTGTGACTCCGATGAGACCATTCACTTTGCTGGTCCAGCTCCTGAGCCTCTTCAAGAGGGGGTTCAGGTGCTTTGTGGCTGATGGGGCCAGTTTAGTGGATGAGAGAGCACTTGTTCTGCTTCTTAGCATGCTTGGGGAACTCAAGCTCATGGAACTAGCTGATGGCCATGTGTATGAGGTATGCCTAAAGGCGCTTCATGAATCCCACATGGATGTCTTGCCCTTCTCCATGGGGGTGAATGGTCCAGGATTCAGGAGACTGGGATCCCAGTCATTGTTGGTGGCGCTTTGGCTCTGATGGTGTTATCAGACACAGTTGAGATGGGAATGCATAAGTGAGTCATACAGCAAGCCAATCTCTCACCCCATGTTCACCCCCATGTTCACCACCTTCTTCCAACCTGTCATCCATAGGAACATCCCCATCATGTTGCTCAGCATCTTGGGCAGCAGGTCTGCCATCAACTTTCTCCACATCAGCGTCATCTTGCATGGCATCCTCGTCATGTTCTGCATCTGCCTGAGGTTTGGCCTGAACAATTTGTAGCAAGCTTTCAGCATGATTGACTCCTGCCTTGGACGAAACGAGCTTGCTGTCGAATGATGGGATATCCTTCCAGATTGAGTTCAGATCATTGTAGTATGGGAAGATGCAATAGACTTTCTCTAAGAATTAGCAGTGAGTGAGTTGATGGTGTCATTGGAAACAGAACATAGTGTACCTAGTAGATTGGATGCAGGCTTGACATTGAAGTCATCACCTTGAGGCCTGGGGAAAATTCCACCTCCAGTGCTTGTGAAACACACATGGTGTTACAACTCACCTCAGCAACATCCAGTTGTTGCGCCATTCTTTTCTTTTGCCCTAGACTTCCTCAGACCACCCCGTCTCTGGAACCCTTGTCCTCTGTCCCCCTAGAACTCCTCAGACCGCCCCATCTCTGAAAACCTCACCCTCTGAACCCCTAGACTTCCTCAGACTGCCTTGTCTCTGGAAATCTTGTCCCTCGCCCTCTGTTCCCTCACTCCTTGCCTCTCCCTTAGACTTCCCTGGACTTCCTAAACACATGCATAGTCTTCTTCTTCGACACATGTCTTCTCTTCTCTTTGATTCCTGTGTCTTCATCTTTTCTGACACATGTCCTGTCATCTCTTCTCTTTGATCTCCATGTCTTCATCTTCTTTGCCTCATGTATTCTTATCTCAGACCTTGTACCACTATCTTGGTTCCCCAGATTCCCTCAGACCTCTTCATATCTCCCTGTCTCTGTATTACTTACCTTTCTTGTTTTGGTCCGTGTGCAGCCACAACCTCTATATAAAGGCCTTGCCTATGTACCTTGTACCCTAGTCTAGTCTACCTTACAGTGGATGCCCCATCTCCCCTTGTACCCTTGCCACCTTGTGGTGGACATCCTTGTATCCATATCCTTGCTCCTCCTTCTCGTCTGCCTAGCAGGCTGGCAACTATGAACCGTCCTTGATCAAATAACCCTTCACCCATGAGGAATCATGTCCTCATCCTTCACTTGCCTTGAACATTCAGTCAACCCTTGCCAGCTAAGGTTCTACTTCTTGGTTCCACTGGCCATCACCGCTATAGTGGACCCAGTCATAACACATGGTGTTCTCGATATGTTCTCTTCAGTCTGTAACAACCTATTAGAGCCTCCTAACACCACTTGCCAATCTAATGACTTATGCTGAGAGCCAGTTGGTTACAGAGGTAGTATATTTCATCAGATTGACGGTATACATGCTGGAATGTTCTGGATCTTGTTCAAAGATATGTTTGGCAATTGCAGCTGCAACTTCTTTCTTGTTCTTGTCTGAGGGCTTGTCACCGTGGGTGAGCATAGAGGATGAGGATGAGGAGTGATCATGGAATAGAATATGGCGATCAGCAGGGTGAGACATGATCCAAGCAACTAACATGTCAGTACGGGTCCCTTCTCAGCTGATAGCTACTGATGGTGTGTTCTTGAAAGCATCCTTGACAGTAGATGTGGCTGAAGGGTTGGGGATGGTAGACACAGGGAGAGCAGCCTTTCCCCCCCTTCCACATTGTTTCTTCTGAACTCCAGCATCCCTTTGAACAGCTAGAGGGACTGATGCAGGTTGCTTGGATGTTGAAACTTTTTGTGTACTTGGAGGCTGAGCCCTGCCAGCCATGCATACTAGGGGTTGGTTTATGAGTACTCGAAGTCTTTCAGAGCATCAGAGGCAGCATGAGGTAACGAAGTGCATGATACTTTGTTTGTCTCTACTATGAGGATAGTAGGTGCCACAAGCGTAATGCAAGTGACAAGAGGGAGGTATGTGCCTAGTGGGAGGTACTCACTAGGTCTGAGGATAGAGATTGCTAGCTTGAAGAGCGGAGGAGTTTATAGAAGCAAAAAGGAGATGCTTGTATAAGAGAGTATAAGAATTAACTGAGGAGAGCGATACAGAGTGAGCTCTCCTCTATATAGTGTTCAGGTATTGTTTGTACCTATATGCCTCTACTCTAGGGTAGGTAAAGATAAGAGATAGGAATGAGTCATATCATATCACAAATGATAAGAGTCCTATCTATAGATAATGGCGGTTATCTATGATGTCATATGATAAGTAATATGTGATAGTGTACTTGGATCTATTGTCCAAAGGTCTGGACCATTGATATAATCAGGTCTAGAATCTGGGTTATGAAATAGAAGAGCATGTTGTATTATTTATTACTACGGACTACATTCAAACGGACTCGGTTACTCCCGTATTACATAATTATTGGGTAGATAAGCTTCACTCGGACACGTCTCTACCTCAGTCACAGACTCCGTCGTGTACTGAGGTGAGATCAGTCATTCCATCCTTATATTCTATGCTTACATTCTGTAGAGTACTTCTACAGGTTATGAGCCCTGACCTGGTGCTCTAATAGATCACGTGCATATATTCGTGTCAACACCGCATACATTCATCAGAATGACTAGTACTACATCTGAGGAGGTCAAGCTTCCAAAGCTCGACGCGTCCGGCAAGGACTGGACCACCTGGAAGGTCTGTCTCCAACTCGCTGCAGGTAGTCGAGGACTCGTGGGGTACCTCAACGGCAGCAAGAAGAAGCCCATTGACCCAGCAGCTGGAAAGTCGGCTGGGTGGACGGCGACAGCTCCCGATGAGATCAAGTTGGTTGAAGCCTACGAAAAGGATCTTCCAATCTGGGTTGAAAAGGACACGAAAATGCAACACATGATCGCAAACACCCTCCCTAATACCATCTTCGCTCGTCTAGTGGGTAAAAACTCTGCCCATGAATACTTCACAACCCTCTGTAACCTCTTCGAGAAACGATCCCTTGTGGTCGGAGCTGAGATGCACCGCCAACTAGGGGAACTCAAACTCAAGGACAGAGGGGACACACGCGCGCATATAGAGAAAATCATTGCGCTGCAGGAAGATCTAGCTTCGATCGGACGACCGGTCACAGACGAAGACCTTTTTAACATCATATATGCATCACTTCCACGTACATATAACCCTGGTCTTGCAGCCCTTTCCTCCACGATGCGTCTACAGAACAAAACCATCACATCGGATGACTTAATGGACATCGTGTTGGAAGAGTACGAGAGAATTACCTTACAAGACGGCGGGAAAGGAAAGAAAGCTTCAATGAGTGAAGACGCTGTGTTTGGAGCTGATGCTTCATCCAAAAAGGGGAAGTGGAAAGGGAAGAAATTCAGTGGCGACTGCTACAACTGCGGTTGGGCAGGCCATAAAGATCAAGACTGCTGGGAGGAAGGAGGCAGAAAAGCTGGCCAAGCTCCGAAAAGTTGGAAGTCGTGCAGAAAGAAATCTAAAGATGACAAAGGCAAAGGCAAATCGTCAGCCTCTGCAAACGCGACCACAACCAACGAACCTGATAGTTGCTGGCTTGCCGTATCCGAACCCGAACCCCGTACTGATACTGAGGACGGCGTTAACGCCCTCCTAGTTCAAAATGAGAAAACCCCAGAACTATATGACAGTGGCGCCTCACAACATCTATCTCCTTGCCAGGAACGATTCCTCAATTTTGTATCTATCCCACCTAAACCAATCAGAGGAGCGGATAATGGAACGTTCAATGCAATTGGAAAGGGAGACCTACCCATCTTCCTACCGAACGGAGACACTCGATCACGGATCCTCTTGAAAGATGTCTTGTTCGCGCCGAGCATGCGAGTAATGCTCGTGTCGATTAGTCGTCTCACGGATGCAGGTTGCCGCGCAGTCTTCGACAAAGGAATTTGTCAAATCTTCAACACTGAACAGCGTCTCCTAGGCCAAGTGAAAGTCGCAAATGGTCTCTACAAAACGCAAAATGACTATGCAGTGACCGCAGTGATCGCGAAAGGAGACGAACAGCTTACTATGGAAGATTTACACATCCGTCTGTCCCATATCGGAGTTGGGACAATCCGCGACATGCTGGCAAAAGGCATGATCACCGGTGTAACATTAGACCCAAGTCATACCACTATGGGTCAATGTGCTTCTTGTGAGTACGGGAAAGCGACGCGGAAACCTATAGGGAAGATCCATGAACCCAATCGATCAGACAAACTTGGTGACGAGATACACACCGACGTTTGGGGACCTTCACCCGTTCAGACTCCTGGAAAGCGAAGCTATTATTGCTCCTTCACTGATGATCATACGCACTATACGCGCATTAATCTCATGGCGGCGAAATCGGACACGTTTCAAGCTTACCTTGAGCACGAATCCTGGCTAAAGACACAGCACGGAACGTGCGTCAAGCGACTTCGTTCCAATCGTGGGGGGGAGTACCTGTCCGACGAGTTCACTCGTCATTTGAAGAACAACGGGATGGAACGGAAACTCACCATGCACGATACACCGGAACACAATGGTGTCGCCGAACGCTTGAACCGAACGCTTGTGGAACGTGTGCGCACTGTCTTGCACGCCAGCAAGTTGCCTAAAAATTTGTGGGGGGAGGCCCTCATGCACGTTACCTGGGTAAAGAATAGGTCAGCCACGAGAGCGTTAAACGGAAAAACGCCCTATGAGATGTTGTACGGGAAAAAGCCCGACTTGAGCAACCTACCAGCCTGGGGAACGAAGTGCTGGGTACTCGATCAAAGCGGATCAAAACTTGACGAGCGAGCTAAAAGTGGTTATTGGGTCGGATTTGATGCTGAGTCCACAGCACATCGAGTCTACTTACCCGATCGGCGCATCGTAGTTGTCGAGCGTAACGTCACTTTCCAACGGGTCGACAAGATGACCTCGACACAACTTGAAGCCACCGCTGCTAACGATATCAATCAAGTGAATCCAACGATCGAACCAAGTAGCGCACCCGTTGTAAACCCTGCCACTCCACCAATCCCAGCACCGAATCCTCCTACCACCAATTCATTGAATGGTCCCATGTTGCGTCGATCGACTCGCCAACGCACTGAATCACCATACGTTAAAATGT
>JBBPTD010001339.1:0-10628 GCA_038093895.1 Boletus aff. mottiae
ACCACATATCACCCACAAATGGACGGCGAAACTGAACGCGTAAACCAAGAAGTGGAAACCTATCTACGCATCTATTGCGGAAATAACCCTACCTCATGGTCAGAACACATGACTCACGCAGAATTCGCCCATAATCACCGCACCCATTCCGTAACCAACCAATCTCCGTTCTATCTCATGATGGGATACGAACCCCACGCTCTTCCCACCATCATACCCGATTCCCATATCCCCACAGTAGAATCCTGCCTCAAGGAACTCACCGCTGCGAGAAACGAAGCCCTTGCTGCCCACGAACTCGCTCGCCAGGTAATGGCTGCCCGAGGAAACAGAGGCTTCGTTCCATTCACTAAAGGAGACAAGGTATGGCTAGAAGCAAGGAACCTGAAACGCCGCTCTCCCACTCCAAAGTTCGACCCGAAACGAGAAGGACCCTTTGTCATCACAAAAGTCTTATCTCCCCTCACTTATCAACTCCGCCTCCCGAAAACCTGGAAAATTCATCCCGTCTTCCACGCTTCTCTCTTATCTCCCTATCGCGAAAACAACGTACACGGCCCGAACTTCCCTTCTCCACCACCTGACCTTATCCAGGGAGAAGAAGAATACGAAATAGAGAAAATCTTACGTCACCGCGGCCCCCCTTCTCGCCGCATGTTCCTTATCCGATGGAGAGGCTACTCCGCAGAAGAAGACTCCTGGACCCCAGAACAGAATCTGAAAAATGCAAAGTCCACTCTTTCTGATTATAAAAAGCTTCACCCCTCCGTCTTCTCCCCTCCGTAGCCTCTCCCACAAACATGTCCTCCCAACAAACCTCCCTCACTTCCGAATCTTCTGTCACCGCTTCGACCCCGCCTTCTCCCTCCTCTACTTTAGCTGATCCTGGATGGGGCTCCAACCCCATTGATGCCATCGAACCCCCCACCTGCAGTGTCACCTTCCACGTCTCCCCCGATGAAACCGTATCTTTGACTATCCCTATTATCCATCCTACTCCTCAGTCTCCCGTTACTTCTCCCTCTATCCGCTTCGCTCCTCCCCCCGTACCCAGCCCTAGACCCATCATTGCCGTCGACATTCCTATTTATGCCAACGCCATCAGAGAAGGAACTCCTTCTCCTTGCTACTCCAACAACGTTTCCCGCTACATCTGCGACACCAGCATGGCCATCCCCATTGACTTGCACCTAGATATGAACTCTGCGTTCCTTGCCCTATACAAGGCCTTCCTCCAAACCCAACGTCTCTCTCTCGTTACCAATGAGATCACCGCCTTCTCCACCGATCACATGGACCGCAACTGGGTAGCGTCCACCCAGCAGAACATCCTACGAGAACTCCACCAGGTCATGTACCAAATGGAGTTTGGAGAATTCCTCCAGGACATTGACAGATACGCCGTTGAGCTCGCCGCCTCCAGAATTGTCAACTCTGGCATATACCCTTTACAACGTGATGAGGATAGTTCCTCGTCCCCTTCTTATCACTCGGCACGCTCTCCCTCTACCCCATCTGCTTCCTCATCTGCCTTATCCCCGGAAGAACTCCATGCTATGATTGAGACCGAAAGGACCCATACCCACCAGAGCCAGTTACGCTACGGCCATCTCCGCACCAACCCTTTACTCCCCTCCGACCCAAGATACCACGACGCCTGCTTCCAATGCCACTGTCTTGGGCACATACGCCACAATTGCCCTGTATACCAATGCCCAGTTATGGGCTGTCGCCAATGGACACCGGGCCACAGCCAGGCGAACTGCCCTATCGCCACTTGCCGCCCTGTTCTCCTCAGTCAGCTCTCAGCTACTCGTCCTCCGGGACACCAACCTCTCGCCGCTCGCATCTCTGGTCGTTCTCGCGGAACACTGGCTCCTGAATCGTTTAGGAACCCACGACGAGGTTCCAACACCTCCTCCAGTTCCTCCCGTTCCTCTTGTTCTTATTGCTCCTCCAACTCCGGACGAGGTCTTCCTATCCCTCCTCCTCGTAGGTCTACTTCTCCTGCACGCCGCTCCCCTTCTCCCGAGCTAGATGACGTTATCGATGAAACCAGTTACGCTAACATCACCGGCTCCCCCGGATACTCTTGCATGGGACTCTAAATTGCCTTTCGACGTAGTCTCAGGGCTAGTAGGGGGGTAATGTTACAACTCGTTCTTTCATTCACTCCTCCTTACGCTTCTCTCGCACTCGTCTTGTACTTATACCGAACTTGCTTGTTTGATTCTCGACCAGGACACTATTTCTTTTATCACTGACTCACCAACGCTTACTCTCCTTATCTCTTATCTCAATTGCTTCGTCAGCGATTACTTCCTCCACATTCCATCTCCTTCTATCACGTTCTATGACCTGCCTTAACTATGCCTGCCCTTAGTCTTGTAACCGGGTATATAAACCCGCTATACCTATCCTTGTACTTTAGCTTAGATCTCCTCGATCAATACCTTGAATCCATTCCCTTGTTTCCAAAGCTCCTTCTGGCATTTGACCAGTCGCTCTGAACCTTTGAACCTCTGAACCTTGAAACCTTCGTGTTCCACTACGGAACGTCTTCCTTGGACTTCATGCTACCATTAAGTGCACGCTATCTCTTTGAACCTCCAAAACTTAGTCTTTCGAGGCTACGCTCGTCCCTATCCGGGCCAAGCGTAACAGTGACTTTCGCTCTGAGGCGAATAGTTTCAGTGCCAAGGTTATCACAGGCAGTAAGAGTAGCAGAAAGCATATTGACGATTGAGTCCCATCTTTCTTGTGTGGAAGGCATACTAGTTTGAGACAGAGTGTTCCATAACTCGGCAAACAGATCGGTGATTGCAGACATATTGGATCAAGTGGGGTAGTTAAAGTTTTCTTCTGATTCGGGAGTGGAGTCTGAGTGGTCAGCAAGAGCAGCTTCTTCTGCTTGTAGTTCATTTAGTTGTTCAGTAAAACCTGGTGCAAAGTTGAAGTTTGGGTATTGTCCTGGAATTCTGAAAGGTTGGACATTAGGAATGGGAACTCTTATTGGTTCTCTTATCGGAGGCAATGGAAGTCCTGCTTCTGCAGCAGCTTCTTGTTCAGCTAATGTGGCTTCTTGAGCAGCACGAATACATTGCTGATTAATGAACTGCAGATGAAGGGTTCTTCTTCTTTGTGCGAAGTTCCTTCCTCTGTTTACTCTCTCAAGGTGTCTTACTTGTTCCTGATTTCTAGGCTCAGGGTTCGTAGCACATGGTATGATGTTTTCAGGGGTTTCGTTTATTGTGACAATAGAGTACGTCCTGCTAATATGGATGGTAACGAAGAGGTGTCCTAAGAGCTGTATGGGGTCAGAGTGTACTAGGGCGATAATAAGTAGTACTGTCAGGAATGCAGTACCAGCGAGGTAGGTCAGGCAGATGAGGAATAGGGGTAGGAGATCTCTCTCTAATCTGTATCCATTCCCTGATGCGATCTGTGGCCTGCTGTACCTGGCATCTTGCGATCTCAATCTGGTTAAGATCTCTGGACTGCTCAATACCAAGCTGTATTCCCTTGCGTATAGCTCTGTGGATTCTCTCTGTTTCACTCTCTCTATGCGGACTGTGAGAGTGACTTCGGTGATGGTCAAAATGACAGGCAGATTGGCAGATGAGGGCGGTGCAGATTGGTTCCCAATCTACGGGTTCCGGTAACTCAGATGGTGCCCGTAAGGGGGTACTAGGGTTGTATGTGGGAGATCTGAGCGGCTGGTATACGATCTCACGATCTGCTAATGTTGGAGTTAGATGCTGTTCAGTGTTGACAGCGTCTGTCCTAGCTAGTTCACCTGGTAAGTCTGCGGTGTTGATAGTAGGGGCCCAGTAGCAGGTACTGGGTGTGTCCTCTGGTGCTAGTGTGGTCTTGTTGACCAAAGTCCTATAGCCTTGATCTAGGCTGCTATTGTAGTCAGGTAACTCGTCCCGTTCCTATATGTGGACTCGTCAGTCCTAATCCATACTCAACTAGTGACTAGTTGATCGGTACCTGTAGGTAAGTCTCGGCCCTTTCTATCTGTGCCTTGTAGTCTGAGGGGTTGTACTCGTTGGGGTCGTACGATCCCGAGCTGACTGCTATCTCTGGGACTAGCCCGAAGATGTCCAGGAAGGTGACGTCGGTGGATGGTCCTGCGGATGGACCTGAGGGCAGAGATGCCAGTGGGGGAAGGCCTGTCCTTCCTGTGACTGCGTATGCGTAGATGTCAGAGATCCTATAGTAAGGCACTACCAGAGTGCGGGGTCAATAGCATAGTGTGGGCGGCCTATCAATAACCTACTTGGTTCTTGCAATCTAGATGGGTGGTGATAAGGTAGTGATGGGGGTCCCGGAGTGGTTAGCTAGACCACGGCGGTCAGTATAGTCTTGTTCTAATGAAATGACCAGAACCCACCTAAGGGTCTAGTGTTTGTAGTCGCAAGAGTACTAGGTGAGTTGTTCTGGGAAAACTCCAAGGAGAACAAGACTAGAGTGTCTTGTACTACTTGGCTATAGTATTTATACTACTAGTACATGTGCACAGACCATGCAGTGCTTATCTACAGATACTATACTTGTATTACTAGGTCTGAGACTGGGAAACATGAGGCAACATGAGTTGCATGTTTATTGGAGGATAAGCATACCTGTGCGGACATGTGTTGGATAGGGGGCATGAGGCGCACATGAGGCACGTCGCATGTTAATCTAGAACGCATTACTGCAAGATCAATATCGTGGGAGAAAGTTGGGCTTTGTGGGAAAGTAAGCAAGTGAGCGAACATAGGGGCTATTGGGGTATTTGGTGAATTGTGAGTGAATGAGCATCTGGAAAAATAAGGAAAAATAGGGAAAAATAGGGGTGTTTGTAACACCACCGCCAACTTTTTTAACTATGTTGGGTGTGAGCCCATCTTGCGCATGTCCTGTTTTAAGGCCACCTATGGCTCTTGTATCTTAAGTCCCCTTGATAGCCATGTGGCTTGCTGGCCCTGGGACCGATCGGCTGTGGGTAAGGCCTCAAGGACCTCCAGCTCCACTGCTTGGATCGTGGGCGCTATATGACACTCAATATCCCTTCCGAAACATTGAAATTTTCAACATACCCTGACCTCAAAGATATCCATTGCCAATGGATCAGCAATCCTTGCTTTCTGCGCATCACACTCCTCCAGCTCCCATATCAATTGCCCATTGGCTGGTACAGTTGTGTCAAGGTCGGTAAACACTGTGCGCGCTGTGGCTGCAGATTCCCTGGCTTTCGCAACTTCCTGGTCAAGCTCAATGTCATCTGAATCATCTTCATAAAATTTGAATCGTTCATCTGGAAGTCCAGCAATTCTTGTTGACATGCCCCTTGCTGATGGTGACACAATGTTCAGAACCGACCAGAGGGTTTCCATCACCTCTTCATCCACCCACCCAGCTCCAGGAATGAACAATGGGGCATGCCGCCCGAAGCATTCGGCCTGATGGCCATGCACATGCCATATTCCAATCCCAGGAATTATTGGGATGGTTGGTGGTATGTTGATAAATTTGTTATTTTGCATATGAGACTGGAGCTTCTTCATATAGACGTCATAGAAGCTAATGATGCGGGGTATCTTGTTCATATTGTATTTGATGGTGTTGGCAAATGAGTAGTCCATGTTAACCTGACTGTTGATTGTTAATATCAGCCATGGTATAATGAAATCTTAATACTGTTCTCCCTTCTGAAATTCAACGACTGAATGAGGCACAAAACAGCTGTGACAGGCACACACAGTACCACCGATGCTGGTGGACTCCAGCTTTGCTTGGTTTGTGTTTGCTTGGTTCACTGCACGATGATTATTGCAGGTCAATCTCTGTGACATATATGAGCTGTGAGGTCCAGATGTTCATCATTACATTATGCATACCTCCAGCAAATGGTGGGTTCCCTTCAGATAAGCGTGGTATTCAGGCCGATTGACCATATAGCCAAGCCCATCCATTAGCCAGGTCTGGTCGTCTGGTCATTTCTCATGCATGGTTTGGCCTTGAAGTTTCCATCCATGACAAATGACTGAGTATATTTCCAGCTGAAAATCTCCACCATGAATACCAATCACTTGTCACAGCCACGGAATGCACTTATCTTAACAGCTCCTCCTCAAAGGGATCACAATTGATTCCTGGCTGAGGACATGCAGGGCAAAAGAGGGTCAATTCTCCTTTCTGTGGTGCACAAGACCAATGCCCGAACCTGTTCCACTTCAGCAGCTTGAGAAGTCACCACTTCCTTGCCACCCATAGCAAATCTCGGTACCGATCCTTGAACAAGTTAGGGGTCACAATGTAGATTTTCAGTATTGCTTACAGGCATCAAATGGGGAAATACATTGAATGTCACTCTTCAGAGCTTGCTGAAATAGTTGGACCCCAAAGTGCTGCATTCCAGGTTGTCCTGAATGAAATCATCCAGGATATGAAAGGTGAAAGCAGTTCTTGGACTTTGCAGAGTGGCTGGGAACATCCTTCCCTGAAGAAGCTGTAAATGGGCCAGTGGTGATCTGGGGCAATGGCAATAGTGGTCGGTGAAGAAATGTATGCCAGAGATGTCCACAATTGTTAGATAGTCAGAGTGCTGAGGGGGACATAGATGCGGGGGGATGCACCCCTCATCCTCATCAACCCATTCATCATCATTCATTGGCCAAGGGCCATTGGGGCCAGGCATATTTGATTGTAATCCAGCCGGGCAAATGTTGCCCTTATGGCCGAGATGCAACTCCAACCCAGCCTTACAAATGCATCAAACATGAGCACCCAAGGGAGGGAAAGCACTGACCAGGTTCAAGGATGAGTCCTCAAAAAAGGAGCCAGTCCATTGTTGAATCCTATGGAATGGAGCTCTTTTATGTTGCTCCCAGACACAAGGAGTGCAAAACAAGGGTCATTCAAAGCAGTCCGAACATCAGTAAATGCCATCCCCATTGCACAAGGTGCATCTTTGTGGTACAGGAGGAGCTTCCAGGTCCAGTAATATTCTAAGAAATTCATCCTTTTGTTGTAACCATTCTTGCACATAATCTTTTCCGTTCTAATCCAAAATCACTAAGCAAGCTTATATGTATAAAGATCATGGAGTATATCTTTTTCAAGGAGAAATGTAGAGGTCTGACATCCTCATCATCACCAAGAAAATTGACATCATGCCAACCCAAGGGCATTGCATTTGAAATTCCCTGACATGAGGATCTGCCCAGTTTGATTGGGCAGGATGATTGGAAGGGACTGGAAACGTGAGGAGGCGATGAATGGAGTGATTCACTAAGTGCCCTCAATGATTTCTAAGGTCCCAGTCTGACTAGTTTGGTTCTTGGCCCTCTAACAGTCTGTTTGGTAACAGAAGTGACATGGGTGACTTTGGCTGGGTTGATTCTTCTCTTGCTTGTGCATTTGGGCATATTCTGTAATGACCTAGTTATTCAATCTATGAACAACTGGTAGTTGTGATGGCTTTGCTAGTTAGAGGGCACTTGCAATGAGTAAGTCTCTGTGAGAAGATGATCTATTAGGCTTGTAGGCCTCAAGAAACTAGGGAAAGAACAAGAGAACTGTTACAACTTCTCTTTTCTTCTCTTTACGCTTCTCTCATACTCATCTTGTACTTATACTGAACTCGTTTGTTCGACTCTCGACCTGGACACTATTTCTTTTATCGCTGACTCACCACTGCTTACTTTCCCTATCTCTTATCTCAATTGCTTCGTCAGCGACTACTTCCTCCACATTCCGTCTCCTTCTATCACGTTCTATGACCTGCCTTAACTATGCCTGCCCTTAGTCTTGTAACCGGGTATATAAACCCGCTATACCTATCCCTGTACTTTAGCTTAGATCTCCTCGATCAATACCTTGAATCCACTTTCTTCTCTCGAGCTCCTTCTGGCATTCGACCAGTCGCTTTGAACCCTTGAAACCTTGAAACCCACAAGTCTCTCTGTGAGACGTATTCCTCGGACTTCGTGCTACCATTAAGTGCATGCTATCTCTTTGAACCCCTTGACCTTAGTCTTTCGAGGCTACGCTCGTCCCTACCCGGGCCAAGCGTAACAAAAGATCTAAGCTAGCTCTTTATGGCTACCATCGCTGTAGTACCACTCCACCATTGCCCAACGACCTCGACTCCCTCCGTCCCTCTGGGGACCACCTCGAAACCGTTCCCCTCAGGAACTCTCTGAATCCTCTGAAACCTCGTCAGACAACGAAGACTCTTCCCTCGACCAAGACCTCACCCTTCCTTCCCAACAGGAAGAAGACGACACCTTAGACCTCTCTCATCAACTCTCCGCCTCCCTCTCCATCCCTCGCATCCCAACTCCCCCTTCTCCTACACCAATCGCTCTCACCGGACAAATCTTCTATCCTCCACCACCACCTCAGATCCCCATGACTACTAAACCCACTGAACTCCGCCTCGGCAACCCGGAACCCTTTGATGGGTCCCCAGACACCGCCAACCAATGGCTGAACACCGTTCACTTCTACCTTAAGGTAAACGAAGCAGTCTACAACACCAACGACAAACAAATCGCCTTCGCTCTCTCTTATATGACAAAAGGATCTGCCTTGGTCTGGGCAAATACTTTTAGACAGCAGGCGGTTACTTCCACCTCTATTCACTTTGGAACCTTCACCGACTTCTGCAAGTCATTCAAGAAATCCTTCGTACTTAAAGACACCGTCGCCAACGCCATCTCTTGGCTATCCAACACTCGCATGAACCCCCACCCCAAGAAAAAGGGGGAATACCTCCCCACTCTTGCCGCCTACACCACCAGCTTCATCAGCAACGCCGCCCTCGCCAACATCACCGATGAAAATGTCCTTATTGGATTCTTTTCCGTAGGACTCCCTGAACCCCTGATGCGCCGCGTTTACTCCATGGATACTCCCCCCACCACCACCAAAGAATGGTATGAGAAGGCCTCCCATTTCCATACCCAGTTCGAAAGAGCCAGAGAAGTTGCTCGCCTCCGTACTGGAGGATCCCAAAATTCCTACCGATCCTACAACACCCCCGCTCCCACTCCCAAAGATCCCAATGCCATGGACGTAGACGTAGTGCGTGTCGCTAAACTCACCCCTGAAGAACAGAAACGATGCATCGAGAAAGGACTTTGCTTCCACTGCCGGAAGAATGGACATCTTAGCAACGAATGTCCCAACTTCCCTTCCTCTGGACGAAAGGGAAAAAAGGTCCAGAAAATCTCTGTCGACGATCTCCCTGAGCTAAAAGAGATCAAAGATGATGACGAAGAAGAAGAAGTGGCCGTACAAAAGGTTCACTTCTCTTGGGATTTTTAAAAAGGAGAACTCGTTCGACGCAAGTCTCTCCTTCTCTTACATGTGCCTCTGTAGTCGTATTCTCTTCATCAAAAGCAATGAAACTCCCCATTCAGCTTATCGATCCAGATCACATCTCAAAAGTCGTCGACGCCCGCGCCCTGGTTGACAGCGGTGCCGATATATCTTGCATAGACTGGGACTTTGTTCACAAACACAAACTCCCCACCGAGAAACTCCCCGAACCAATCCCCATACGAAACATTGACCAATCTACGAATAAAAGAGGAGCTATTCGCTTCACCACTACCCTATTCATCACTATTGAAGGAATCGCCCACAAAACCCTCCTTTACGTCATGCATTGTGGAAATGAAAACGTCATCTTAGGACTACCTTGGCTCCGAAAGATCAACCCTACCATTGACTGGGCCCGTCAGACCATCTCCATCCCCGAATCGTCTGATGAATCTGCGGAACTTTACCAAACACGCACCATGAACCAACAATCCCATAAATCCCCCGAAAAACCTCCCCGACCTCCCCGACATCTAAATGTCCACGCAGTACATGACGCACGCCTCTATGAATACCTCAACTATGAAACTGAATCCCAGTTTTGTCAACGAGCTAAAGAAGCATACACAGTCAATCGCATCATCCGCTGTGGATCCCGCTTCATTCCTCTAGGATCCCCTGTCATCGCAAAGCTTACCACTGCCACCAAGCTTGCCATGGCCACCGAAAAGGCGAAACCCGTCGTCTCACTCCCCCCGGAATACGAAGAATATGCCTCAGTATTCACTAAAGAAACCGCAGACCATCTCCCACCCCCTTGCCCATATGACCACGAAATTAATCTCGATGACTCCTTCATACCCAAAGTCGGGAAATTTTACCCCTTATCACCCAATGAACAGAAAGCTACTGAGGACTTCCTTGAAGAAAATCTCTGTGCTGGAAAGATTCGACCCTTGAAATCTCCCCAAGCCTCGCCATTCTTCTTCATCAATAAAAAGGATGGAAAACTCTGTCCCTGCCAGGACTACAGATACCTCAATGAACATACTGTTCGCGATGCCTATCCCCTTCCGCTAATCTCCGACCTTGTCGACAAACTCAAAGACGCAAAGGTCTTCACAAAGTTTGATGTATGATGGGGATACAACAATATCCGAATCAAAGACAGACACCAATGGAAAGGGGCGTTCATCACTCATAAAGGACTCTTCGAACCCTTAGTCATGTTCTTCGGCCTCATGAATTCCCCGCAACCTTCCAACGATTCATGAATGACTCATTCCGAGACATGATCTCAGAAGGATGGC
>JBBPTD010001340.1:0-10618 GCA_038093895.1 Boletus aff. mottiae
GCGAACCATCTTCACCCCCACCGCCGATGGACAGGCACACAGCAGCTCTCCAGCTTATCGCTCGCCTGAGACAACCGTTCGGTGCACTGTTACTCACGTCGACGGGTCAAGATGTGGGGTACCGGAGAGTCGCTTCGGAGAGTCTTATCACTGTCCAGGTACAAGAGGACATGCCGTTGGACGGCCTGATAGACTGCGTAGGGATGCTGGACGTGCTTTGATGATATCTATTGGTTAGCGCAATCCGTTTGTTTCCTTGCATTACAACGTAGTGCCAAAGTTATCGTTGGCTTAATATTTACTCTTCTTCAAGTTGCAACGCATAATCAGTCGTTGTCGTCGATATCATCCGAGTAGTAGCCGTATTTTTAGTGTTCTCGAGATGGTCGTTTGCGGTGTCGGGCAACTCCGAGTAGCTGGCAATGCGACGTCTAGTTTCATCCACCCCGCTCCACACGCCGGGCGTTAGGTTAGCAGCGGGAACAACTTGGGAACAACGATCACATAAGTAACAGAGCCACTCCGATTTTAGTGTTGTCCTGACTCCTGATAGCACGAAGTTGTCGCGACAGTTGCACGCGATTCAATTTCAGAGGTGCATACGAGAAGAGAGTGCTTATTCAAAAGTCTATGATGGCCAGTGACTGCATTACAGGACCGTGCTCTGGTTACTCACAAGAGCAACCGATAGCTTCGAAAATCCAACCCTGGTGACATATGACAATCGATCGGAGATCCCAAATATAAATGCGTCGTCCCAGAGGTTACCCAAGTTACAACACATCGAGCGTACGTACATTGTCCAGAATATCAGCCAGAGAGACATTCTCCTGGAGTCGTACTGTGATCAAACCATCAGCCGCTACCCGCCTGTAATCCATCTCACGTCGACCTGATCCTACCGGTGTGAGCAAGAGTGCACCGAATGGCTGTCTAAAATGCGCAACAAGCCGTCGTGCTTGCGTAGCTCTGTCCTCTCCGTCCATTGGTACTATGTTGACAGGAGGAGGAAGTGATGGCAATTCATCGAGTGACAACGAATCATCGTCAATTTCCTCATTGTCTATTTCATCACCAGAGTTCCCTCCATCGTCCATGTCAGGTGAGGGTGGTGGCACAACATCTTCCTCTACGAACGGAGTACTGTGCATGTTTGCATGTTGCAGGAGGGTATCCAACCACGGGTGAACAAGATAAAGGGACTTCAACCGAGAAAGGGCATGTTTCGTCCTAATTTCCACCAAGCCAAAGGCAGTGGTATCTGCACGATAGAGACGACCTGTGCGGTAAGGCAAAAGAGCTGGGAGTTTGAATGCGATGCACGGAAGTGTCATCCGACTCTCTGCGAACCGGGGGGTAGGAAGCTCGTTGAGATGGTCGTATAATCTCAAGGCCGCGTGGAGGTCGAATGAAGGAACACGTAACCCGGTGATGATATGCTCCATCTCGGAGTCGGGAATAGGAGGAGGGAGGTGAGACGTTGCTGGTCCGTTGAATACGGCAATATGAGCGGGCAGGAAACTATTGAAGGGGCTGGACTCCCCAGTCCATGCAAGAATACTCGCATCTCCAGGTCTCGTGAGAACATTCGCCAATAGACGCCCTAGAGAGGCCTCGCCTTCACTGTATATTGCAGGTATACCGATAGCTGATAAAATGCCGAGCAATGAGCAGCATCTTCCACCCGCGTCGTCCTCCGAGTCGAAGCAAGATGCAATTTTTCCCGGATGCTACTTAAGCCTGGACGAAGGGCCATCAGCTGCTCCGCAGAAACCCCGGTGGCTTGCTCCATCTCCGAGATGACCTCCGGTGACTCTTTGTGGTTCAGCAACTCCAGATCTCGATAAGGAGTCCAGTCCTCTGTGTAGAAGTGAATAACCTTGGCAGCGATATATTCCTGAAGCGTCCAGGCACGAGTGTTCCAGAGACTCCTTGCAAGAGCGCCGCGCGAAGATGAAGGGCGAACACCACGGAGAAAGACGATCATTAAGGCAGAACCCTGGTACCACCTAAACATCGCCACCATGGCTTCTTGGAGCACGGAGTGATCCGATTTATCGATACAACATGTATCGCTCCACGCCCAGTTGAACCCAGAACCCCGTACGATCTTGTAGAACGTGTGTAGCTTGTCGCGGGTTGGAGATTTCTCCAGGTGATACACTGCTACGTGTATCACCTGGTGGAACAGTGGTTCGTCATCTTCCCACTTGTGCGATAGCATCACGTATCGGAAGTACTGTCGTACTTCACGCTTGATGGGAACGTAGTCGATACGTGTCGTCGTTGATGATACAAGCTCATTGAAAATTGGTCCTGTCTTGGAGACGTCCAGTGGTCGTGTTGATGAGGACGCGTGGGGAATGACGAATAGTCCGTTGAACAATCTTGCGAATCGCTGCTCGTGTGGTAGATGGGCTGATATACTGGTCACCGCGCCCTGTCAAATAATATAAGCAAATCGTCTTTATCATGTTACAAGGGTACAACTGACGCTGAACATCCGAGTCAGGCAGTGACTCCCATCTTTGAGAGCATCGTTTTAAATGTATCGATCACATCGCCATAGTCTCCTGCCATGTGTAGAGCTGCATGCTTCATCTCGTAGCCCCAGAGAGACGAAGGATCGAGCGTGATAACCTGATGGTGACGCGTCAACAAGACTGACCTGTATCAGGCAAAGTGGATGTACATACTTGGTTTGCATCGTCTAGAGCCTGTTGCCAAGTTCGAATCTACTATTGCCAATGCGGCACACCCTGTCATGGATATCATTGACTCTGATGGCGACAAAGGTCTCTACCAATCCGCTGACAAAGAAAACTCACTAGATGCTCAGGTGTGTCCATTAAACCCAACCCAACCAGAATCTTGAATCCGATATCATCGTTCATCGATAGATGGATGTTGGCGCTCCGCCTCTCCAATATGATGAATTGGACTTGGCCTATTCTATCAAAGGCATGCACCGAGTCCTCGACCTCATTTCGGAACAGGGTAGTGGTGGTCTCGGTGGGTAGCCCTTGAAGCAGTCCGCCATACTTGTTCCCATTGTTGATCTGGTATCAGTCGATAAGATCATCATATCTCAGGCCCTCGACAGTCATGTTATCAAACCGGTCGGCGTCTATGGCAGCAAAGAGGAGATCGTCCGATTTCTATTGCAACTCGGAGCCATCGATAAGATCATGTATTACATCTCCCTGTAGGTATGTTCAAATGCATTCGCCCCGTTGCTGAGGTCGCTCTAAGGTAGGTACCATTTCGACTTTCGGAAGACGGAGATCCCTAATTTAGTTGTAGATACACTGGATACACTGTTTGGCAGATGAACATTGCTGGATCGATGCCAGCAGGTCATAACCCGTTGTTTTCTTGTGCCATTAATTAGGAATCGCAGCACGCACGCGTCCGTGACTTCCCCCCCATCCTCTTTCGTGAAAGTATCTGTTGTACATTATGTTTCATTCAGTGTCTGCAACTTTTCCTTTCAGGCCGGAGTAACAAGTCTTTCCAGATCGATCAACTGCCCGCCGCTGTTCAACGACGCCTCGATCATCGCCACGTCTCGGAGTGCACCCCTGGGACTACCCAGTCCGTCGTCCTTCCCTTCCACGACAGCCGCAAAGAAGCTCGCCAACTCTACCTCAACACCCCTGACCGCTTCATCAATCACTTCTTCTCTCTCGGGACCCTCTTTTCCATCCGCGTCCCGGGTTATGGATTTGATGATAACGCGGAAGACAGACTTTTCGTCTCCTGTCACTGGGTCCTTTACCTTCGTTTGGTTAACGGTGAGGTACCCGTCTGTGCCCGTGATGACTATGCCATCGCCAACGGACGAGCGCGACTGTGTAGGTGCCGCGAAACTCAATTCAAAGATGCCGTGCGACCCATCTGCGCATTTGATGATGGAAATGAGCGTGTCATGGGGTGCGAGCCATTCCACGTTCAACGAGGCGAATCCTGAGAGGTACGCCAAGGGACTAGGAAGAATTACTCGTAATGCAGCCGCTGAATGCTGCACAGATGGAAGTCAGACGTGTCACTAAGAAACCTCGATGGAGTAGAAGATTGGACGTACAACACCTCCATCAAGCTACACGCGTGTCATAAGGTGTGTCAACCCAATTCACACCAGATCGCTTTCAACTTACCAGGAATCCTCCTTGATACTTGGAAAATCCCATCGGTCATGTCATACCATCAGAAAGAGGATTGGAACGACTTACATCCGGAACTGTGCGCCAAGGCGTTTTGTACCATTTTGACTCCTTGTCGATGCTACCGACATTCCGCAAGCTGAAGAGGGTTACCTTTCCGATCCTTCCAGCGCGGATTGCCTGTGCTGCAGTAGTGTATCCTGGTTCAACTTCCCAGTTCTCTGCAACCCTCCAGACCAATCCCTTGGGCTTGTATACTGCCTCGTACGTCGCGATCAACTTTAAGCCCGAGGCTACATCTGGTGCGACTGGTTTTTCACTGATCACGTGCTTTCCAGCTGCCAAAGCCTTGAGGACGATACTGGGCTGTAAAGTGATGGGTAGTACTACGATAACGATCGAAACATCAGGTCTGGCGAGTAAGGCGTCCAGGTTTGCTGCTGGATCGCCATCATGATAGATGTCCGGCCAATAGTGAAGGAGTTCCACTGCTTCGTCTGCTAGTTCTCTCGCACTCTTCTCCGATCTCGAATAAACTGCTTTGAGATTTGGAGCGAGAGATCCGAGGGCTTTAAGAGCGGGTAGATGCGCTGTGAGCTCAACCGCGATGTGGTGAATATTCGGGCGGAAACTGTTCAAGATGTTCCTTCGACCCACCTTCTTTGGCAAAGATACCGCTCCCAAGGATGGCGACACCAGTGGTGGCTGCTCTCGACATTGTGGGAGCAGGTGAACGTGTAGTACAGTATATCGACGTAGCGGCGCAAGGGGAGGAATGTCAGGTTATAAAGGTACTCGCCTGATCAATCGCCCGGGCCGGACCGTGGGTTAGCGGTAAAATGTCGGACGAGTCCGGGCCGTGCCAACAAATACATAGCGGCCTCCCGCAAACGCCTTTGCTTTCCACGCTATACCAAGGCACCCAATTTATCTCAATTTTGTCGCGGAAGTCGTCAGTGTTTTCACATACCCTGCTACACGGACAATTGTCGGTTCTTCTCTGCTTGTTTAACAATTGCATGTCCCAGGAGCCCAATGTGCCAACCGATTTAAGAGGCACGAGGAAATGTGTTCTAGTGTGATCTCATCTGTCGTACATTGCGACCTACAACCTCACACAGAAATGTACAAGTCGGACGCTGCCGCCGGAAAGCTACCCCGCAAGTTTATTTGGGGTTTCGCTACCGGTAAGCAGCTTTCCGAGTCGCTGGTGTACACCACCACTAACTGAACGCACTGTGACGCATCCCTTTCCAGCGAGTTTTCAAACCGAGGGCTCAACAAATGTCGACGATCGTGGAAAATCCATCTGGGACGACTTTTGTAAGCAGCTGGGAAAGACGTTGGATGGTCGCGATGGCGATGTCGCCACGGACTCGTACAGACTCTGGAAAGAGGACGCCGCGCTTCTGGCACAGTACGGAGTGAAGTCGTACCGCTTCTCAATCTCCTGGTCACGTATCGTACCGCTGGGAGGTCGCAACGACCCTGTCAACCCAAAGGGCATCGAGTGGTATTCCGACTTCATTGATGCACTACTAGAGAATGGTATCATCCCATTTGTGGTACGTCCGCCGGTTGCTTTTGCGGGAATGCTCGTTGTTGACTCACCGTGCATAGACCTTGTACCACTGAGACTTGCCACAGGCACTGCATGACAGATACGGCGGATGGCTGAACAAGGACGAGATTATCCAGGATTATGTCCGCTACGCCAGAGTACGTGCCTTAATCTCGCTCTGCCCAAGGTTTGATCCCACAAGTTCCGTTGTATCAAGGTTTGCTTCGAAGCATTTGGTAACAGAGTCAAACACTGGTAGGTACCCTGCGGTGATCGGCCATTCTGCTTATTTGTCGCAACCATGGTCCCACCAGGCTTACTATGAATGAACCGTGGTGTATCGCCGTCCTTGGGTATGGAAGAGGCATTTTTGCTCCAGGGAGATCTAGCGATCGGAGGAGATCTCTGGCGGGTGACTCTACTCCGGAACCGTGGATGTAAGCCCCTTGTTAGTCGAAGACCATGCAGGTGTCTGAACAATTACAATACCTTCCAGCGTCGGACATAATGTGATTTTGGCACACGCATACGCCATCAAGGTGTACCGCGAGGAATTCAAGCCAATTCAGAAAGGTGAAATAGGAATCACCTTGAATGGTGATTGGACAATGCCATACGATGATAGTCCTGAGAGTACGCACATGTCACTCATGCTTTCTTTTGCCGATAAACTCATGTGTTTCTCACTGGAGACGTGGAAGCTGCGCAACATGCCCTTGATGTAACTAATGGTAAGACGCGCATAATAGCTTGTGGTTTCACTGAGCTTACGAAGGTGTATGCAGGTTGGTTCGCTGTTTGTAAATGCGCAAGTTCATAAATCGGGCACTCAGACGTGTTACAGGATCCCATCTATCTTGGTCACCATCCGAATTATTTGAAGCAGATACTTGGAGACCGTCTTCCAGACTTTACGACCGAGGAGCTGGCGGTTGTTGAAGGCTCTTCGGACTACTATGGGATGAACACTTACACAACGAAGTTGTGCCGTGAGCCTTCATCACAGATACCGAATGTGTTCTAAGATCTGATGTATCCATCAGGCGCTGGCGGTAATGATGAGTTTCAAGGTTTCGTGGAATATACCTTCATCCGACCGGACGGTACCCAATTAGGTACACAAGGTGGGTCACCATGTGATCATGTGCATCTGACCTTCTTATACGGTCCGAAACTCTCTCAGCACACTGTGCCTGGGTGCGACTGTGAGTTATTGATCGACAAGGATGGGAAACGCACGCTGATGAATTTCTGTTTGTGGATCCTCAGGGTTTCCGTGCTGTGAGTATTCGCGCCCTGGTCCGCATCTCATTTGCGAAAATACTAGATTGGCCCGTGAGAATAGCTTCTGAATTACCTATGGAAGGTACGAGTGAATCGATTCCTCTCATCAATGCAGTACTCATGTCTTGATATAGCGTTACGGACTTCCCATCTAGCGAGGACAACGACCTGTCCTTAGCTTTTGACTGAGAAACATTGCCAGCGTCACTGAGAATGGCTTTGCCGTCAAAGATGAGAGCTCGAGACCAATTGAGGCAGCCCTTCAAGACCATGATCGTGTCAACTACTTCAAGGGCATTACCGCATCGCTGAAAGCGGCCGTTCTCGAAGATCGCGTTGATGTCCGGGCGTACTTTCCGTGGAGTGAGTTTCGCAAGACATGCATGATTCAGTAGATTATGACCCATTCCTCCTAGGCTTTCTGGACAATTTCGAATGGTATGTATAGTTGACGAACTCTCTGCAACAGAGACTTCTACCATACACAGGGCCGATGGATACCTCACCAGATTCGGGGTGACCTACGTTGATTTTACAACTCAAAAGCGCTATCCCAAGGAATCCGCGAAATTCCTCGTCCAGGTGAGGACGTACGTCTCATGTCCGATCCACCTGTTGATCGCCTATAGTGGTTCAGAGAGAACAGTGATTCTGGGCCCATTGGGTCAGAAACCACCCGGTAGAATACAATAGCATCGCGGTTTGAGTCGGTTGTTGTGTTATACACTATGCCCGCGCAGACCTGCCAGCTTGCCTTGCTTCATATTACTGCTTATTCTTTGACATGCTAGTCCGAGTTGTAGATTTACGCAATCTCGTTTTCCGAAGTGCAACGGTGAGCGACGTTTTAGGCGTGAGTGCGTGGGTGGTCTGAATCGGGGTCTGAGTGTAAGACTTGCACACACGCTTGTCACCGAGGTTGTTTGAGGTGGGGGCAATCACATCAACTGGAGCTACATATCTGAAACCACACCCATTTTTATACACTCGACCTTGAAAACTTTAGCCTCGTCCTGCCCAACCAATAAGCTCGTCCCGCCATGGCCAATTACCCGACGCATCCCTACGCAACGATGCCGTCGCAGGCAGCAAACCGTCCTGACATCGACCACGACCAGTCCAACGATGACGAGGTGGCAGGCAAGAAGAAGAAAACGACCAAGAGACGAAAAGTCAACCACGCGTGTCTCTATTGTCGTCGCAGTCATATGACGTGCGACGAGGGCCGACCGTGCCAGCGCTGGTACGTGCGATCTCGCATCGTCAGCTCTCGTCCATCCCGTGTGACCGATATGTCTCCCAGCATCAAGCGTGAAATAGGTCATCTGTGCCACGACGAGCAGCGTCCGCCCAAGAACAAGCAGGAGACGCCCGTGCCACCGAACAGCGCTGAGACGTCGAGGATCATACCCCGTGCGTAGTTTTGTATCTCTCACTCAGTCGTGTCACTAGCTCATGTCAACTTGCCTCCTAGAAGCAGCGTACGGGAACGCTGCGCTGCAACAGCCTTCGAGCTCGCCTTGGTCCATGAACGTAGCCCAGAACACATTCCTTTACCAGCCAGAAACCCTCGGTAACGAGTTCTCTGTCCTAACGTGCGTGCATACGTTTGGACCCTTTCCTTTTTGACGACCATCTCGCATTAGCGACTTTTTAGAAACCCTCGACGATGGCTCCTTCTTTGCTTCCCCTCAGACCGTGACACCTTCCCTCATGTCGGCGCCTGCATACCCCGCGGCAGACGGCGTCGCAAGTACATACGTTACGCAACCGACACCAGCTACCGAGCCATTGAGGAGTACGACCGTCGAATCGCATGGGGCTCCACCTGAAGAGCCCGCACCACCGTTGCTCCCGTCAGCCAGTAAAACAGAGAGATTCCTCCTGACCGCAGCGGATCAAGAGTCCGGCTCCAGGGACGAACGTCTGAACCGTGTCATTAGAAGTAAGTATGAAGCGGGTTTGTTGAAGCCCTATGACTATGTCAAGGGTTATGCCCGCCTGTCGAGATGGATGGACCGCAAGTAGGTCGTTTCGCATTTGGTTGACGAGCGGCATCCTCTGACGATTCCACCCTAGCGTTTCTCGGCAATCGAAGCAGCAAATTCTACAACCACTCTCTGTTCTCCGACCCAAATTCAGAGTAAGTAGGGCGGTTCGAGATCCAGGTGACCATCTCACATGCCGTGGTACAGGCTGTCGCTCAGACTCTTCGGGATATCGTCAGTAAACAGTCGTTTGACTCGCACTACTCTTTCCAACCGTCTTTCTCCACAGGACCTGGTCTTTATCGAGGAAGCCTTCGAGCGCCTGTTGCTTGACTACGATCGTGTATTCTCAGCAATGGGTGTACCCGCATGTCTTTGGCGTCGAACAGGCGAGATATACAAGGGAAACCGCGAGTTTAGCGAGTTGGTTGGCGTCGACGGGTATATGATGCGCGACGTGAGTGTCTCACCGCGTTCGTTCCCATACCTCTCTTCTCACTTGATCGGTAGGGCCGCCTTTGCATATACGAACTGATGGCAGAAGAGTCTGCCGTCAACTACTGGGAGGTGTGTCACTATTACCAGTGCGTTTGGGCATGCATCTCACTCCAACAGAAATACGGCCACGTCGCGTTCGATTCCACGCAGAAAGCTGTCCTTACTTCTTGTGTATTACGATATAAACCTCTGATCAATACCTCGTCAGACCGGAAGAAGCTTGGAGGCGAGGACTCTCCGAGTGAAGAAGGTTTCATTAACTGTTGTTTTTCTTTTACCATCAGACGGGACAAGTGGGGAATCCCGAGTATGATCGTTGGTAATTTCATCAAGTGCTGATCCCAAAGTCGTTGTTGAATGTGTACCGAGTTGTCGGTGTTTATTAGATCCTTGTTGGATAGCTGTTATTGTATCGTAATAGTCATGGATTCATCGTCTACCAAGTACAACACTGATCTTGTCTGGAGTACTTTTCATTCAGCCATCTCTTCGGGTGGAGGGCCCTGTTGTTCCTTTTCTTTGCGGTAGCCTGTACGACATCATCGACACGGAGCACCATGCGTGCTGCCTGAAGGCATTAGTTACATAACTGTAGTCAGTAGCTGCAAAGTCACGAACCTCGATGGCGGTCTTGAGTATCCGGATCTAAACCAGCTGTTAGTACGACAACGACTCGATGGCACAGCGACGCACCTTGACGCTCGCGCTCTCGTATAAACCATACGATTTCATGTCCACAATCTTGCCCGTCTCACCGTCCACGCCCCACGAGTGCTCCCCATTCGCGTACTTTGCTCTCAGCTCCGTCAACACTCCGATCGCTTGTTATTCCATCACCGCATTCTATACACGAGTTGAGCTCGGTTTTGGGCCTTTGGCCCAAAATGCCACGCCATACTACATCCCAGTTTCTGGGGACAATGCTAATCCTGGTTTTTTAGTTTTCATGCTAGTAATTGAGTAACTATGACCAATTCTATTCATAGTATGGTAAACAAAAAGATGTCTGTATATCAAATCTGCAAATTTCTAAATACTTCAGTCCAAACTACATTAGTAACTTTGGTATTTTCTTGACCATGGGGAAAAAGGATTTTAATGTTTCTAGGATGAGTACAACGTGA
>JBBPTD010001341.1:0-10614 GCA_038093895.1 Boletus aff. mottiae
CCCACCCTAGAAACATCAAAGTTCTCTTTCCCCATGATCCAAACAATCAAGTACATACTAAAGTCAGGAATGTAGTTTGGAATGAAGTATTTAGAAGCTTGGAAATATGATTTGTACTATACTTTTACAATCACTTTATTATTTAAACAGTATCTTGAACTACATTCACTGTGGTAATGACAAAATAAGATGAGGTTAGACGGACCTTCTTAGTTTTGTATTCTTACCTTAGAATACAAATATGTGAATTCACAGTCTAATCCGAGTGTTTAGACAGCAAGTGTTTGAGCTGACTCCCCCACCTCAAAATCGTAGGTCTGCTTAGTCAAACATGCCAAAGCTGACCCAAATCAACGCCAAAGCGAAGGCTAACCTCAGTCTTCTTCACCCTTGTCTATCTCCATATTACAATGTCAATCCAAGCTGCTTTCCACACTAATCGCACATTCAAATCCATTCTTCAATACCGTGAGCCTTCATACCTTTTTTCCTACTAAGTCCTGAACCTCCACTGCCATGAGTGATACCAAGAGCACAGTTGTGACAGATACTCAGCCTGAGACAAACACCCTCACCCTGCAACTCCCTGCAGAGATCAACAACGTATCAATCAACTTGAAAGAAAGTGTACAAGTAAGTCTCGAAATGCACGGGCTCATACAGAGCTAATCATCTATGCAGAAAGTCAACATTTCCATCCTTTCACCCCGACTTCCATGCAAATGCTCTGTTGCAGTTCAAGCAACAAGTGACACTGAATCGGAGAGCGAGCCAGATGGCATAGTTGTTTCTGTCATATGTTTTTTTTTCTTGTCTCTCTATTCAGCTGACTGTTTTCAAGTGTTATACCAGTGAAGCATTAAGGGCCAGGATCATGAATACCACAGCCTTGCCATCCAAAAAACATCTGAGGCATTTCTAGATACACCTGTACATAACCTGAGCAATTCATGTCTTGTGCTATTACCATGGTCATATCACATGCCATGCGTCTTATCTGAGTCCATCTTGATCACCCACCATCACCCTAGATGCCTTCTCCTCTTGTCCGCTGCAAGTGTCAAACCCACAAATGCAACAGAAAACTAGTCAATCTGAGCACAGTGCATGCTCACCAACGCAGTGACCTACGGCAAAAAAAGAATTGATGCACAAACTCACATTCAGCAGGCTGGCTGCACAAAATTCATTATACCCTCTGCACAACAGGATCAAGGCCCCATCTCACGCTCAGTTCCAAGTGTCATTCATCCTCCCCCTTGGCCGTTATTGCCCTATGTCGATTTCCATGATCCTCCAGCTACATCAGATTCTGCTGTTGAGCAGGAGATGCTTGACCACGGGTCACTTACGCGCGAGGATCTCAATATCATGACGTTTGGGAGTGGGCTACCTAACCTAGGTCCGAACTTTCATAGCCCTGAAGCCCTTCTAGCTGCTGTTGACCATTTTACTGGATACAATGAAGCAACCGCTGCGGATGCATGCCCACTAACCACCTATGAGGCCCATTGCTCCCCAGACAACTCAGAGGAACGTGCCTTGCAATGTCAATTGGATAGACTTATGGATGAGGCACGAGACCAGCTGGAATCTGACCCACTTCCCCAGGACAACATGGACTTGGATGATGACAATTTGGATGATCACCTCCATGTGGATGAGCCTGAAGATACACCAATGGTCAATCTCCCACAGGATGAGGATGTGCTGGACCCATTTGCTATTGAAGAGACCTTTCATTCGGATGACATGGATCTGTCCAACATCCCTGTCCATTTACTTACCATCTACATGGTTGTTTCCTGGCTCCATCTCCAGTTTCATCTCCCATGTGTTGCTTGCAATGCCCTCCTCACAATTGTCAGCCTGATTTTAACTACAATTTCGCCATCTACCATCCCACCCTTTGTTACCCTTCAATCTGCCAATCAAGTTCTCACTCTCAACAAACCGATCCTCCTCCTTCCAGTTTGTCCAATGTGTCTAGAAGTCTACCCTCCGGCGGGCTCCCTACACACTCAAGATACATGTACTGGTTGTAACATCCTGCTCTTTAAATCAGATCTCACCTCGCAAGGAAACATGTGCTCAGTCAAGATCCCCATTCTCAGGTATCCTTACTTACCACTGTCAACACAGCTACGTTTGGTTCTCAAAATTCCTGGGCTTGAGGCAGTCCTAGATCAATAGCATCACAAAGATCACATGGATGGTGTGTATACTGATATATTTGATGGCAATATCTGCTGTAGATACCTGAAGGACCCAGATGGTCACCTCTTCTTCTCAAACCTTCTGCATGAGAGGAATGGCCCAAAGGGCGAACTTCAGATCAGTGTTAACCTTGGCGTGGATTGGTATGTACATCATTAATTTTTAAGTTTGGCTAATGCTCATTTGTTATCTAGGTTCTCTTATATCCATAGTAACATTGCACCTTCTCACTCCTCTTGTCCAACATCATTCTCAATATGTAACCTCCCACCCAAATATCGGTAAGTTCTTGTTTTTACGCACCCAATCAGGTCTCATCCACTCTTCAATAGGTATCAGACATCGAACTTAATGTGCACCAGCATACTCCCAGGCCCGAAAGAACAGAATCTGGACCAAATCCAGCGTTTTCTCCAACCAATTATCTCTGACTTATTACGACTCTGGAAGCACGGCATCATGGTTCCGACGGAATCCTGTCCACAAGGTATGCAATGTGTTTATGTTGTCTGTCACGCTATGTAAATTGCTTGCAGGTCGTCTGGTGCATGTCATCCTCGTCGCAGTCATTTGTGACAAGCCAGCTGCACATAAAATTGGTGGTTTCGCGTCCCACTCCCACACTTACTTCTGTACCATTTACTGGATATCTATCCCTGACAAGAACACCCTTGAGGCCTTTGTTCAGGGAGGAAAGTGTATCTGATTCTTGTCTTTCTATCTTACTAACTATGTAATCAGCATTCAGGCCACAAACAAATGAAGAACACTGAGAATTAGGTGAACGTTATTGAGACATTCCGACACCAACTGTACGCAAGAATTTTGTCAAGAAGTTTGCAACACGGTATACACAGCTTTCTCGACTTCCATACTTCAACATCATCAAGCAAATTGTGATAGATCCTATGCACAATTTATTCCTTGGTACATCTGCTTTCCTCGCTTCCATTGCTATCTTAGCACGCCTTTTCGTTTGCAGGGATCATCAAAACTCATTTCTACAACATATGGGTTCAAAACAAGATCTTACGACCAAACCATGAGCTAGCAAGGCTTCATGAAATGCTTGCAGATGTAAGTTCAATTCCTCTGCTTTCATTGACCCAGTTTTCGCTTATTCGGTTCAAGTTTGTTGTCCCGATCTCATGCAGGAAGTTACCTACAGATATAGGAATGCCTGCTGGCGGTTCCCTCACTGCCGACCAGTGGCTCCTTCTATCTACTCTATATGGGCCAATTGTGGTGAGCTTTTGCACCCTTTGCACATCCATATGGCAATAATCCCCTGCAGATTCCTCAGTTGTGGGATGACTGTCTCCTGAGGAACATGAGCGACGAGGTGCTTTGTCAGCGTGTCACCATGATCCAGCACATTGAGAATGAGAAAGAACAAGACACAGCTATGAAGGCTCACAACAAGTTGGCGCTACAAGCTGCGAAGAAGGTTAGCAAGGAAGCATATGAGGCTGAGAAGGTGTGAATAGCAAATGAGAAGCTCACTATCACAGAGGCCAAGAAAAAAGCACAGCTTGAGGCTACCTGTTACAGACGCTATAACTCGCAAATCTTATCTCGCCTCTTATCGCTTACAACATAGCTAACCCTTAACAGATAACCCCTATCTTATCAAGTCATGTGATCATGGATCACTCTAGACTCTAGTCACATGCTAGTCACATGACCTTATCTCGGCTGTGCAACACATGTTGTACTCATGTCATCCTCATGCTCGCCTCATGCTTTTCTCTTTGACTCACTTTCCCTTATTGTCCAATAGCATTAAGCCCTCTTATCTAGGCAGTGCTTATCTATGCCTCACGGTACCCAGTATCACGATTAGTTACTACTTATAGTCTAGCACAGCATGGTCTATGCATGGTCTCTCTTAGTATATATAGTTGTACTTATAGTAGTATAGACCTTAGTCTATTCCTCTTGTTGTTTCCCTTAGTCTTCCCTTGAGGCCCATAAAGCCTAATAGATCAGATTACAACACTCTAGGACTCCAGCAAGCGCTTCATTGGACTTCTTGACCCTAGTCAAGACTTAGGTTGTTACACTACCATTGCAAGACAAGCAGAGAAACACCGGAAACAAGCTGCCAAGAAGGCACAGAACATAAGTAAGGGTTGGCTCAATTCCTGTACTCATTATTCTTTAGGCATTGAAGAAGCACAAGGGACCTGAAGGGGCACCTGTCAATGCCGGTCCATCTGATGGCCCATCCTTAGAGCCTCAAGAACCTCAGGCTATTGAAGATGAAGGGAAGTTTGCACTTCACCCAGACGACCCAGCAAACTTTCTGAAGATTTGTTCTGCCCTGAGGATACTGATACAGCAGAGACTTACAGACCACGATGTTAAGAACACTGAGCATCTCATTGAGGAATATAATAAAGAGGTCATTCAAGTAAGTACTTGAACTTATAGGTGATACGCTGACTTGGAGCTTATTGATGTAGTTGTATGGCTCTTGTGTCGTCAAACCCAACCACCACTACTCAATTCATGTTGGGTCTTGTATCCGAAACTTCAGTCCTTTGCATGACTTCTGGACATTCTTATTCAAATGACTCAACAAGGTTCTCAAGTCATTCAAAACCAATAACCATGGTAGTGGTGATCTCGAGACAATGTTCTTCACAGAGTTTCAGCGGACGTGTGAAATGGGGCGCTTGGTAAATACGATGTCAAGCTGGTGAAACAGGCACCAGGTTCCAGTTCTCAAGTACTGTTCATTCCTAGGCTTATGTACTGAAACGGTATCCAAGCGAGTCACTCGCTAACAAAGCCGTGAACTCCATTCTCAAAGCATCCAAGGATGAACATGGGACAGTGGCAGGCCTTGCAGTGATGTCTCAAGCGCTCAACGACTTACATGATGACAGTTTGGTCTCAGAAAAGATTCTAGACACAATAGACTGATTGTCCTCTCCATGTAGCCATCTGCTCATACCAACTGAGCCCATGACATCACACAAAGGCCCTCCCATCCAATTCATACCGTTTTCTGGTGCAAACACTGTGTTTCTGCTTCCCCAAGACCCCAGTCCACTGTTGTCATCAAATTCCGCTAGTTCAAAAACAGCACACCTCTCAGCTATAATGCAACATTTTTTGACTATGTGATCATAAACAGAAAATGCTATTATGCATCCTACACCGTTGGAAGTAATTGGTCTTCTCTTGTTCATGTTATTATCCCTGGAATGCCACCTACTCATGCCTTTGGGGAGGTTTTAGAGATATTTCAGATTGATCAACCACTTGAGAATAATCAGGCATGCTCATTGTGGTTCGCACGTACTCACTGGTTCATGTCATGGGGAGGAGATTTGGATGGTGTATGGGCAGACTTGTAAGTCCTTATATCTTGTGGGCTAGCATACTAATGTTCAAGTACAGTGGGAGGACAGTTGGAGTTTGACTTTGGGAACTAGGAGAATTCCATGGAAACAAAACCCGACTCCCTCCACTAATTGATCTAGATTGAATTCACAGCCCCCTTGCGTTGACGACGGTCTCCATAGGTCCTGACAAACAAAAGGTCTGGGCCACAATTGACCTTGCCAAGGTACTTTTCTTTCACAAGAATCTGTGCAGTGCACTCACAAGGCTTTGTTTTAGTGACTCTATAACATGGTTATTCCATGTCTCCTTCACTTGCTTCCTTATTGGCACCTGGATTTCCTTTGTCCTCAACATTAGCATCAGCATCTTGTTCATCAGCCTTGTTCCCAGACTCAACTACTGTTTGTCTCCAATCATCCAACTCCTTCAAGTACTCAAGGTCATTGTGCATCACTGGATACTTGCCTTCTTTCACTTTGTCATAGAAATTTCCAAGCCATGTTGGCTCTTGCATGTGTGGGTTTGGAGTGAGCAGTCTGAAGTTAGGATGGGCTTCTTGCCATTTAGGATTGACCATTAGGGAAAATGGTCATGTTGCCACTGGTTTCTTGGAAGATTTTGGCGGTCTCTTGTGCATCGTCGATGGAGGTGCATCCCAGACAGTTCTAACTGGTTGTTTTGTAGTTTTGGTTGTCCAGTATTTCTTTTGGGGAGGCTGGCCTGTTCCGGTTGCACTACTGCTGGCAGTTTGCCCTTCCAAAGATGTATTTTGGTTTGGCTGATTTGGTTTTCTGCCAGTGGCCTTAAATGCCAAGTGGTGCACAAAGGCAACAAACTTGATGTGTGGTGAGTTTACATAATTCAAGTCCGAGTCAGATGATCCTGCTTACATGTGTTGACCTCCACCACAGGCCCTTCCTCATTTCCAACCCCCTTCCAAAGCCCATTTGATTTCGATGGTTGTGCAACTCATTATCCAGATCCTCTTCATCACATGTCAAGTTTTCTGAACAGAAGTCAGTATCGATCATTGCCTGGGCACCTGTAAGTTGTTATGATTAGTTCCACTGTAGCAGCAACGGCCGGTGAGAACTAAAAGTGGAACCTTAGCCAGCAGGTGGGCTATGCGTCCAAGGGTGAAGGTAGAGGGCATGGTTCCTCAAGGACAGAGAGACGCGCAATCACAAGGAGGAGAGGTTCATAGTTGCTGGCCTGCTAAGGTGGACGACGAGGAGAGACAAGGATGTTGGTATAGGAGTACATTGGTGTCCACCCGAAGGTAGACCTAAGCTAGGTACAAGCATCCTATATATGAAGAGTTCGGAGTTATAGGATACTAGGAATGGTATCAGTAACCGACTCAGGGGGGCGGAGGGGACTAAGTAAGTATCATATGGAGAGAAGTGTAAGTAAGAGTCCATATGACGATACACAAGGACAAAGGTTGAAAGGCATAGCCTGCGGTTGACGGATGCTGCAAACGGCAGTGGATGACAAGGGTCGCAGGGGAAGGTAGGTCTGTGGAGGGCGAGGGAGGATGCGAAGAGACAGTGAGGATCAGAGTGATCAAGCAAGGGTCGAAGACAAGAATAAGACTCCACCAGCATGCGTCATTCAAGGATGGGCAGTCACTGAGTCATCTCCAGGACAGGGGAGAATGCCGGGCTCGCGGAGGGGTCATTTCAGGGATGACATCCCGACTCGTAGGCGACAGGGAGGGATCAAGGGGACGACATGCTGTGGGCGAGTGCAAGGATAAGGGTTCGAGTACAAGACCTGCCTTGGTGGGCAGTCTCGTAGGGGGGAGGCTGAGGCGTCCACCCTAAGGCGGGTAAACCCTAAGGTAGACCAAGATGAGATACAAGGTACAGAGACTAGAGTTTATATACTGTGCGTGGCTGCGCACGGACCAAGACAAGAAAGGAAACGAGGACAAAGACAAGGAGATACGAGGAAGAAGACAAAGAGACGGGGATCAAAGAGAAGAGAAGACGAGGAACCGAGGCAATGGTACAGAGTCCGAGATAAGAGGACACGAGGCAAAGAAGACGAAGAGACGGGGATCAAAGAGAAGAGAAGACAAGGAACCGAGGCAATGGTACAGAGTCCGAGATAAGAGGACACGAGGTAAAGAAGACGAAGAGACCCAAGATATGGGTACAAGGTCCGAGACAAGAAGACACAAGGACAAGGCAAAGACAAAGGTAAGACAACGTACAAGTTCATAGGGAGTCTAGGGAGATGAGTCTGTAGGGAGTCTAGGAAGGTCTCTAGGAGGTAAGAGCAAGGACAAGGGGACGAGGGCGAGGGTGAGGGGACGGGGGCGAGGGGACGAGGAGGCAAGGGTTTCCAGTGACGGGGCAGTCAAAGGAAGGCTAGAGAAAAGAAAAGAGTGGCGCAACCAGGTGTTGCCGAGGTGAATTGTAACATAAGTGATGTTTCTTTCTCAAATTGTTCAGCTGCTTTTTGATGTTTCGTTGCAGTCTTTAAACACTTAGGAAACAAGCCAAGAAATATGAATATCAGCAGCTGACTTACATATGAGTGGTGCCCTCTCCGACGATTTTTGATATTTGATTGTGCCAGCTTAGCTGCTTTTTTGAGCATGGTGCGGTGAGCGAAACTTTTGTGGATATTTCTAAAGTATGTCTTGGCACAGCTATGAACAAGGTCCTCTTTGAAATCTTCATCAGGGATTTCGCCACTATTCTTCTCTCATAATGCCTATGCTCAGATTAGTTGTAAGTTAATTCCATCAGCGATTTTTGGTCTTACCTTTTCATTCTCACAAACTGCCTTTACAAGTGCCTCGATGAAGGCTCTGTTGACACAATTGCTCACCGAACCCTTGAAGTTGGGATGCCAGACTTTGGTACCCTCAACCTCCTCAAATGCTTCACCACACTCGAGTGGATGAACACCCAGGAATTCTTGAACACACCCTTCCTTTCCCACTGTTTGCCATTCGATCCCACAAAATGATGCAAATAGAGGATGTACGACACACTTATTGACAAAGTGAGTAATATGATATGTCTAAACATGTAAAAAAACTAACCTTGAGGGTGGATGTTTATTACTGCCATTTTTTGCAGGTTTGGGCTTGGAAAGACTGCTCATTTGCTCACATAGCTGTGCAAGTTCACTGATTTGTTCACGAAGCTATGCCAGTTCAGTCTTGGTAGTATTGAGCAACTCAGTAAGTTCTTTGTTCACTTTCTTGAGCTCTCTATTGACATCATCTTGATTGCGAGCTTCCTCAGCAAGACGCCTCACTTTGTTACACAAGGATGCCATTTCATCTCGTGAAGGTGTGTCGATGGAACTCTGTGAGCCACAGTGATAACTGGGCGGTGGCACAGACCCTTGAATACTTCCCACACAAGAACCTGAGTAGGACGAGGGATAATCATCAAATGGTGTATCTCCATGTTGGCTGAGGTGGGAGGGCTGGTCGTAATATGGTGTTTGACCGTGGGCACCAAGGTATGGGGTACTATGCTGTTGCAGAAATGGGTTAGAATAGGTGACCAGACTCCCCCCTGGACCAGGAGTTGGTGCGCCTTGCATCATATACCCCTGGGGATTAGGATATTGCACATAACCCCCATCATTGTCCTAGGAAATGGTGAGTACAGAGTCTACTCATTTCATGCTGGCTAATACCTATGTTTTGAAGCGGGCCACTGTGCCTCTGTGGAGCAGAGTGTGGGCTGCCAGTGGGGATCAAGGGATCATCATGAACGGCAGGACCACTGCCGCTTTCAATTACGGGGACTTGCAGATTTTCCGTTGGTATCTGAGGCTGGTGGTACGTGGTGTGTGGACTGACAGGAGCTGCATCAAAATTGAATTGACTTTCAGGTGAAATTGGGGTGGGTACACCTCCTGGACGTCTCTGAGGGTGACCTGTGTTGTACATGGAATGTGAGGGGGGCAAGGAGGGGAGCAGGAGGAATTTTTTTGGATGGGGAGATGTGTTTTTGAACCAGGTGGACAGGGTACCTAATTTCCTAAACTAACTACCTGCGGATCCGATTTTTGTGCACGCTGAATTTAATCCTACTGTATTCAAGTTGGAATCTACTTGCATTCAGAATCTGGATTAGAGTCATTGTAGGGCAGGATAGCAAAATCGAGGGTGTGCTCTCGAAGGTAGTCTGGGTGTGATTAGTGTCCGACTTAGTAGTTCTTTCATAATCTAATCGACGAGATTGCACTACATTTTCAGACTCTTTCTTATCTTTGATTTCCTGTCTATTCTATACCTACTCTGCTCAGTTTATTTTATCCTTTCCACAGTGATTGTAACCTAAAGTTCTGATAAGTTGTGCCAAAGGCACAACCAACATAATGAAATGAAATTCATTTATACTGAAGAAACTCTAATGAGTTGTGCCAAAGGCACAACCAACATTATAGTAAGAAAATGAGACTTAATTTGTACTGAAGAAACTACAATGATTTGTGCCGAAGGCACAAACACCCAGGTGAAACAACCTAGTGTCTATTCTCTGTGGAACCCACAGATGGTGATCCAGTCTGTATGCCCTGTCCATGTGCTCCATTGCCTTGCGCCACTTTGCCATCTTTGAGAAAGCTAGAAAGGGTAATGATTTAGTACACTATCCAGCTGAATCAAAAAGTACACACTGATTGGCTGAAATAGTGTTGCTGCAGCTATGACTTTTAGTTGACTCGAGTCACAGCCAAGTTGGTGGCTATTCACACATAGCCAAGCTGCTGGCTTGAATAGCCGCCGGCTCTGAATCCTTGGCTCAAGCTGGCCAAGTCGACTTGCAGTCAACTACAGCTGGACCATATGTAGACTACATGTTCTGGTGCACACCATACTTGCTCAATTTCAACTACTGATAATGTTCTATTGTACATAGTCCTTGTATTCATCAGGTTAGGGTTAGGTTAGGTTAGGTTAGGTTAGGTTAGGTTAGGTTAGGTTAGGTTAGGTTAGGTTAGGTTAGGTTAGGTTAGGTTAGGTTAGGTTAGGTTAGGTTAGGTTAGGTTAGGTTAGGTTAGGTTAGG